>JADLZK010010367.1:0-256633 GCA_015847255.1 Hyparrhenia diplandra
CTATGATATTTTGAGCTGCTAGAATTTAAATGATTTGCATGGACTGCTATGGTTTTTGCTCATGGGAAACTACGGTTTATTATGATTAATAAGTAAGTGTCACCGATGGCATTCTGGGATGTTCATTGGGAATCTTGGTGGCAACTGGCAAAATGATTCTACACTATGTGATTGCTGTTTTCTTTCTCCTTTGGGTTTCCTTTAGAGAACATTAGCTGAAATCCACTGGATGCTATAGTCTTTGTGCTTGCTCCAAGGAAAGTGCCATCTAACTTGTCACATTTTTCAGGGCTCATTTTGGCACTCATTTGCATCACTAGTACTAGTACAAACATGTAACCTTCACTGTGTGTGTGGGGGCATCCAGTGGCGGAGGCAAGAATTATTTTTAGGTGTGGCGGGTCTATAAAGGGCAATTAGACAAGTATATCTACACACCCTAGAACATTATGTATTTGTACGTGGAAATCCAAAAGATAAAGCATTAATACTTAAAATACCTCACAAATGAAAATTCTTTATACATACCTATAATTAAGCTTTATTTGGGTAGAGGCCTTGGCAAAGGCATTCTTCTATTTTTCTTTTGAAATTCTTTCTTAATTTCCAGCAAGATCAAGTTCCTTGAATAATCCTCGCTCAATATAGCACACCATAAGGTCATTAAGCCAACCATCACCCATCTTGTAGCACACTGACTCGAGGGAACATAATATTTCTTTCCATTTCAAACATCTTCTTAGCTAGGCTTGCAAAATCATAACAAACTCTAAATTCATCATACCTTCTCATGTGGTTGATGAATAATTGAAGGTCTATTTTTATACAGTTATGATCATCATTGGAGAAATCTGCATCATAGATTTCAGTAAAAAAACAAAACAGAAAAAAAGAAAAATCAAGCGTGATGATGTATGGCCTAGATAAATTAATTAGCACGGTTTATAATCTAATTTCAATCTAAAGTATAAAATACCTTTCATTATGTATCTGCTCTTTCAGACTTCCTCGGTGGTGCCATTTTTCTGTTGATTCCTTCAGGGAAGCGCTGCCGTCTCGTCTCGTCGATCACCCGCCGCCGCCGCCGTCTCTGGGGAAGCGCCGCCGTTTTTTGGATCAGCGCGGAGGCACCTATTAGTCAAGGGCTCGAGCGTGACTGCTGCGTCGGGGCCGTGCGGCGCAACTGAATCGTGATTCTGTGAAGCCGATCAGCCCCCTTGGCAAAGCCAACGCAGTATTCCTCCTTGATGGACCATGGGCTCATGCAGCCATGCACAGTCCACTGGCCATGCAGGCCCACGAAAGTGGCCAACGCCCAACAGAAGTATTGACGTACTATATATACAGAAATATACAATATACTAATATACACATACATAAACTGCATACATGCTATTTTTATAAACAATTTAGGTATGGCGGATGCCATAGCTTGCCAAATAGGTGCCTCCGCCACTGGGGCATCATATCAGGGTTTTTAGACATTTCCTTCCGATCATGAAATGTTTCAAGTAATGAAGTTGCTAGTTACAGTTTAATGTACTTCTTCATGCGCCATGTTTATTTAGTTCTATTAAAGCTTTTATTGATGCTCGGTCCATCATCCTTTCCTGAGAGGAACATCTATTCATTGCAATATTCTAGTTTTGCAGGTTAACTTGAGTGTCGCAATTATTCCAATGTCACATCAATATGGTTGGAACTCGTCAACTGCTGGCTTAGTTCAGTCCTCATTCTTTTTGGGGTTATGCATTGAGTCAACTACCAGGAGGATGGCTGGCAAAATTGTTTGGCGGAAGGTTTGTTTAGGGTAACAAAATCATCTTGAATATGTATGAATGTAGAGCGTCTATGCTTATGAAAATACTGATCTAATATGGCATCCGTTTATGAAGTAGGAATCACCAAATGCTACTGTATGATTCATAAGCTGAACATATCCTTATTTGTTTTACCCCCTTCCAGGATGATAATGCTTTATATTACCACTATACAACTAAAAGAAGATGAATTCTGCTCAGAGTTCCAAGTTTCCTATAGTTAGATCCCATATTATTTCTCATCATCAAATTTTACTCCTACAATACATATAATGTCTATTTTTTTTTCTGATTGTAGGAAAGTGCTTGAGGTCGGTGTTGTGACATGGTCTTTGGCCACTGCTATAACTCCTGTTGTAGCAGGGTTTATGCCAGGGCTTGTGCTGTCGAGGATCCTGGTAGCCTTCTTACCAAAAGTCTCTCATCTGGGATTGTTGATCCAAAATCTGCATACTTATTGTGCTCTTGTATTCATTAAACTGTTCTGGCATGTTCCATACTGTAGTCTATAGCTCACTATTTCCTTGCCAACATATCCCTCAAAGTGAGAGAATATGGGTGGTTGTATTGAGTAATATATAGTCAACATTAATATGGATATTGGGCACAACCGGCGCTTGAACTGTAGTTAGGATTTTGGAGAAATGAAGTTCTTCATGAAGAACCTAATTCCGTGCATATGGATATAATAACTACCTCCATCCCAAAAAAGAATGTTATTCTATGTTTGACTAAGTTTCTAGAGAACAGTATTAACATTTCTGACACCAAATAGGTGTATTGTAAAAACATATTTCATTACAAATCCAATGGGTATTTGGTATCATAAATATTGGTCTTTGGTATATAAATTTGGTCAAACTTGTGACAGTTTGACTTAGGACCAAGTTAGAGTGACATCTTTTTGGGACGGATGTAGTATTTAACAAAGAAAAATTCCAGAACTGTTGGAACTCCTAGAACTAAGTACTGCAAAGAGATAGTGAAATAAACACATTACCCTGTAGAAGCATTATGACATGCTGATATCCATAATTCCATATAAATTCTGGAGTATTCAAATTTGAGCACAGTGTCTAGCCATCACATCTCGTTTACCTGTACTTTGGGTGTGTTAACTTGAACAAAAACATTTTAGTATCTTTTATTTTGTTTGCATTTATTCTTTGTTAATTGTGTTCGATGCTGCTAGGTAGGCATTGGAGAAGGTGTTTCACCATCTGCTGCTACAGATTTAATTTCTAGGTAAGATCATATCATAGTTTTGTTCCTTTCTTGACATTTATTGTTGGGACTTCCTTAGTATTCCCTCCGTTCCAAATTTTAAGTCGCTTTGACTTTTTGGTTCGTCCATTTTGCTATGCATCTAGATACAATAATATGTCTAGATACATAACTAAACTAGATGCATAACTAAATGGATGAACCAAAAAAGTCAAAAAACGACTTATAATTTGGAACAGAGGAATACAACAAATGTTAGTTTTGTTTTCTACATAGTGGTGTATATTTTGGTTATAAATTCTAGCACAATGACAGTTTCTATATTGGCATTTAACCCCACAATGTTTATAGTATGAAATTTTTCCATAGCTACTTGTGCAGAATCATGGGTGGTGGCTACATTTATCAATCACATTAAAATTTTATTTTAATTCGTGCTGTTTCATATGACATACATTTTGGCATTTTGCAAGAGTAGTTTGAAACTTCAGGCTTTTTTGTTTGGCACTTTTGTTCACTTGCAGGTCCATTCCCTTGCAAGAACGATCAAGAGCAGTTGCTGTTGTTTTTGGTGGTTTGAGCTTTGGAAGTGTCTTAGGGTATGTTGTGTTAAGCTATATGGTTATTTTTCTTGAAATTAATAAAATATTGTTTAATTTAAAATATACTTGGTGTCCAATATTTTTATGATCCTTTATGCAACAATTTACATACTTCCATGTATGTGCTACTGCACATAAAATGCTGAATTCAAACTAAACTGATTTTTTTTTCCATCTGTGTTTGGCTCTAAACAGTTCTTAGATACTTTCTTTAGTAATTGATGGTTGTACTGTTTTATCCTTGTAAGTATAAAGCTTTGAAAAGTATTTCCTGCTCTAGCTTGTTATGTATTTGGATGTAAACATAGAAGAATGAAGTGAAAAATTCATTTAGAAAGATAAAATAGTAAATCTTTTTCTCGTGAACTGCTTTGCGACTTCTGCTGGTTTCATTTGTTTCATTCTTCAAGGCACATGGATGAAGTACAATTTTGGCATCCTTAGCATGATGGAAAACTTGGTTGTTTTCTGCATCATCTCAAATCTTGATAACTGCGCAAGAGTCAAGACCTCCTTAACGACCAGATGTTAACTTTTTTTTCTTGTTTATCAGAACATTGCCTACATTTGTCTGTATGAGTATGCAGCTTGAAGTAATAGCAGAAGCTTAGTTTCTTACCCGTTTCATTACATTTCAGACTCCTGTTTGCCCCTCCCATCATTCAGAACCTTGGTTGGGAGTCTGTCTTTTACATATTTGGCCTTCTTGGGATTGTTTGGTAAGTAAATATTTCTAAGTAGGTACCAAATAGTCTATTGTGAGTGAACTTTATTTTCTGTTGTCTGCAGGTGCTTAGGATTTGAATCTCTTAAAGTGCAACTGCTCAATGACAAAGAAGGCCTATTAAGTAAGTGCTGATCTGTCTTTATGATATCAGGCGCCATGATAAAACATTTTCTTATAAATTTCTATTAGTTTTTTTTCTCAAACATGTAGGTGAACTGTGCATCATTATATCAAGAAAAAAAGGAGTCTAGATGGGTACACTGTTATAAGGCCACAGAAGTTACAAAAAGCGTTTGCCAATAAACCTTAATCACAACCAGCGACCATGAGCGAAACAAATATGGCCATCTGGTATGGGAGCGCTTTGGCACCTGCCATACACCATAACATTGCCTCATCTCTAATATCCCGCAAGATGGAAGCAAGATTAGGAGAAAACCCTTAAAAAATGCAGCCATTTTTATGAGATAAATTGGGAACTCTCTGAGCATGACACCACCATTCTGTTAACTTGTAGTTCTCCAAGCCCGGAGCTAAGTGCTGCAGCCCAATAATTGATAGCAAAAAAAACAACACACTCAAACAAACAAGAAGTGAGTAAATGTTACACTGTCTCTTCCTCTTGATCGCACAATGGGCAGCATTCTGGATGATCAAGTCCACGACAGGACAAATGATCAGCCCATCCAAAAACGGTTTAAGTAGGCCAACCAAACAAAGAATTTGCACCGAGGTAAAGCCCAGGTCTTCCATACCCTCCATGGCCCAAATTCCACTGATCCCACAAAGAAATGGCAGTAGGCTGATCTTGTTGTGAACTCACCAGACAAGGATGGCATGCATATATTCTGGTCATCTATTCCAGGCTGAGCTCAATCCTGATTAGAAGATCCAGAGGTATTCAGATAAGCCTCCGCTGAAAGCCCACCTCTAATGTTTAAGCACAGGTGTTATCTCCTAGCCCCCTCTATTGTTCTTCAATTAGCATTTTTGTTTTCTCACATATGCACAAAGAGTAGGTGCAAGGTCAGGTAAGGATTTTTCCATGTAGCCACTTGTTTCTCCAAAAAGAGTTATGTTGCCATCCCCAACAGTAGATGTGATTGAGATGGAGAACAGAGAAAAATGCATTTGGATAAACTTGGATATCTAGACCAGCTCGTGGTTGGTCAGGTTGGGTCTTTTTAAGCCACAGCCATCTCATTCGCAATGCCCATCCAAGGATATCTAAATCAAGAATACCCATACCTCCCAGATCAACTTTGAAATCATGGGCTCCTCCCAAATGTGAGGTGTTCTTATGGCTAGCGATTAGAAATAAGTGCTGGAGACAGTGCAGCATATTCTCATTAATTGTTGTTTCTAGGCAATTTGGGTATAATTTGCTAGCCCTTCTTGGGCTTGAGTGCACTGTACCAAGAAAGAATAAGAAGAGCTTCGCTGGTTGGTGGAGAAAAGCAAACAAAAAAATTGCGAAGGCCCAAAGAAAATGTTTTAACAGTATGTTGATCCTGGGATCATGGACCTTGTGGCTTCACAGGAGTAGAGGAGTTTTTGATGGTGCAACTCCTTCCCTACCAACATCACAGCATTCCTGCAAATAGGAATTGAGTCTTTGGTACTTCAGGAGCTATTTTTGGTTGTGGATAGGTGCTAGTGTAAGTGTCTAGAAAGGTCAGGTCATTTCTTCCTTATAAAACTCGACCTGTGGGGGTAAGACACCCCATGGGAATTGCTGTGATAGGGAAGACCTTCTCACACAGGCCGAGAAAACCCCCGAAGCCCTGCCTGACCCTAACACAGGGGCAACGTTGCCCTATGAGAACTGGGCCGGGCCTTTTGACCTGTGCTTTGGCCATGGGACAGGTAAGGGGATTTTTTTCAACCCCAGCCTGAAATTCACTCCCACAGGGGAGTCAAATCGAACTCAAAACCTGAGGAGTGCTACTGAGGTCACCTAACCGATTCAGCTAGGGACATGGTGTTTTTTCCTTAACCTTCTCTTATCTCATATTCATAGGAGAGGCCATAGAGGTTGCCTTATATGGGGCTTCTATCCCCTTTCTTTCTCTATAATATAAAGATGCATAGCCTACATTTGTCCAAAAAAACGCCTCCCAGGCAACAATACAATGCCCCCCATTGGCTTCTATCCCCTTTCTTTCTCTATAGAAAAGCTCTTCAAATCTTATTCCAATGCTATGAGCTGATAAATTGGAATAGCCATGAGCACTGAACGGACGAGGGTGGCTGATGTATCATGCTTGCTTTCCATATAGGTAACTTATCAGCAATCTTGTCATTATATTGCATGAAAACCCACCTTAAAAAGTTTCCTGATAGAGAGTGGAAGCCCAAGATACTTGCAGGGAATTCTCGCACTTTGCATGGAATGCCTCTTTCACAACTTCAATATCTTGGTGCTGGCATTGGATTGGACTCACAGAAGATTTAGGAATGCTAGTAACCAGACCTGATGCCTCACCAAAGACGTGGAAAATTTCCTTGATGGAGTTTCTGTTAGTTACTCTGTATTCACATCTCCTGCGTAATTTGAGAAAAAAGGTCTAGTTTGGAGTAAAAACTTATACCGTTGGGTCATTACATGAAGGACTACCTCCTCAAGGGTCCATGTATCAAGTTGATTTTATGCACTAACCAAGATGGTTTGCATGATTATACCTAATTTGGTTTTGCACTATCATTAACTTCTTCGTTTTTAATAGAAGGTATTCTGTACGACCACTTTTGACTACCCTTTGAGCTTAATTGTGTCTACATTATTTTAGCTAAAAGTGTACATTTTTTAACTATCACCTCGTGCTTGTTACACTTCGCTCATATAATCAGCCCAAACATTGTAAAAGTTACTTCTACTCTGCAGATCTGGGACAAAGTTCTACTGGATCTGATGGTCTTATCTCATCCGCTGTGTCTTTGGAATCATCAGACTCGTCATTGGAAGATCTGCAAAATTCACTAAAGGTTATTTTCTACCAACCGAGATCACGATGTATTATATTTTCAGGGTTCAAGTCAAGAACTGTTATCAAGTTCCGACATTGATGAAAAATTAAAAAGATTAGTTCATAATCAAGGCAGAATAATAACCAATATAATTCAGTGTCCAGTTTGTTGCCCATTTTCATCTCATCTGCAAGATAGATGAGTTCATAGTCAAGGCAGAATAACCAATGTAATTCAGTGTCCACTGTCCAGTTTGTTGCCCATTTTGATTTCATCTGCAAGATGTTATCTTCCTAACAAGTTGGCCTGTACTTGCAATGAAGTGAACTTTTAGTTTGAGAAGATCAAAATCTAATTCGACTATGTGCCAATGATGTTTGTCACACTATCAAGAAATCTTGTTATGCAATGTAACCATATTAGAGAATGGATGCAATGTTTTCTGTATAAAGATTGTTTATGTTTTTATAAATGTTGCCAATATAGCAGGCTCATTACTTTTTTTGTAGGATGTGCCTTGGGCAGCATTTTTCAAAAGCAAGGCGGTGTGGGCAATGATATATGCACACTTTTGTGGAAGTTGGGGCATTATACTTGTTTGTCTTGGCTACCGACCTTTTTTAGGTTTGGCACCTTGCGTTCACCCTAATCGGGTATCATGAATTTACAGCACATTGTTATAGTTTCTCTCCATCATTATGGCTACATTTATCAGTCTATAGCATGACCTGTTACCCTATGATCCAGAAATGTAGGGAAGTGTTAGTTAAATGTGCTATTTGGTTATTAGTCATTACGTCGTGTCAAACACTTGTAACAATAGCTTCTTGCTGATTCCCCCCCAATTCTTCTTACACAGCGAGGAGCTGAACCTGAACTTGACAGAAGCTGCATGGGTATGTACATGTTCTCTTTCTTCAGTTATAGTAAGGTCCTTGTATTGAAAGACCCACCCTCATTAGACTATTTTGAATTGCTATTATTTTTCATTGACATCTAGCTTTCACTCCAGCCTCATGTAGTGCTTTTGAATTCACATTTTCTTCCCTCTAGGTGTCAGTCCTTCCTCCTTTGGGTTCAATGATCGTTACATCTATTGCAGCACCTTTGGCGGACAACTTGATATCAAATGGAGTCGACACCACGAAGGTAAAACATTCACTTCTTTTAATTGACCTCCACTTGAGGTGGTTGTGTATACCTTTTCTGCAAAGTGTTAAAACCTCAACTGTGTAGGTACTATGGTTGCTATTTAGATTTTAGAGAATAGTAATGGCCTAATGGGGGCCTGGTGCTAGAGAAAACAAGAGGGGTTGGTAGTAGCAGCTAGAAGGAGGTAGGGTGATACTTTGCTTGCTTTGTTTTTAATAATATGCAGGAAAGTGCAAATCTATGTATTAAGAAGAAGGTTGTTCCAAAATGGATTATAATGTAGCGCGTGGGGTGCACACTTACATTGTTTTTTCTTGGAAACGCAGGAGAGCTGCACATCATTATATTAACAAGAGAAAAGGGTAAGAGCCCAAAACAACCCCACAAACACCATACACACACGCACAGACTCACGCCCCACCAGTTAAAGAAGTTACATTCGCACTGGGGAAAACACACAAGGTGACCAAAAACTGAGCTAAACACACTACCGGGGAGGAGGGCAGTCGGAATGATAGCCCTCGAGGCTCCATCAAAGACACACCCATTGCGATGGTTCCATGTAGTCCAAGCTCCGAGCATAACAAGAAAATTAATTCCTTGCTTCATGAACCCATCAGTGGTGCTGCTAGATTTCTCCCACCAAGCATGGAACAGGCTGAAGGGACAAGGCCTGAAGACCGACTTGTCTGAACAGATTGAACCAAAAACTCTTGTGAGCCAACAATGGGCTAGGAGATGGTTGATAGTTTCCTCTTCTTGGTCACAAAGGGGGCAGAACTCCAGATGAGGTAGCACACAGCGTGCTAGATGATCAGCTGTCCAGCACTTGTTGTGTGCGACTAGCCACACAAAGAAGCGGCATTTGGGTGGCGCCCATGATTTCCAATCCTTTCCCACGGGCCAAAAAGAGTAGAACCTAAGAAGAAACCTTCATATGCTGATTTAACCACACTTACATGATCTGATGAGATAGAATTAAGCGAAACACTAGTAGAAGTGATTGGACAAGTGGGAAATGGAGCTAGAACTAATTGAATTTGTGCTGCCCCACCTCTGTTTAACTAGATGTGTCCTTGACACACCTTCTTAAACTTCACTAGTACCACTAGTACAGTGCCCTCTTCATCTGAGATCAAGGACTAATTATAGGAAATATGACTATTTTCTCTTTCTATTTGACTACTACCACGTGCCAGACCCTGCTGCTTGCAGCAAACTCCAATAATCCTCAGACTCCCAAATTGCTTCTTTTGGCTTCCTCCACTAGAAGTCTGGCAATTCTCAGGAGTGGACATAATATATGCATTTTCAGTTAGCTCATAGAATAGAAATTGGTGAACTGAAAAAAAATGAATATGATGCTTAAATTCTGTAGGTACGAAAAATTTGCCAAACAATTGCCTTTGTGTCACCGGCAACTTTCATGATCCTTTCCTCTGTGGATCTTGGACTGCCTCCCTGGGAAATTGTTGCTTTTCTTACAAGTGGTGTAGCACTCTCCAGCTTCGCATTTTCAGGTCATGCTGTTAAGATTGCAATCAAGTTTCCATTTTTTACACGGTTCTGAGGTCCAAACCTAAATATTTTGGTTGGTAAACAGGGCTTTATTGCACCCATCAAGATATCTCTCGTGAATATGCAAGCATTCTCCTGGTATGTCATTAAAGTTCTGTCTTGTCAATGTTTCCGTAGTAACATTCTTTCATCTAGGTTCTTAAGAGGATGATTGACAGTTTGCACTCTTTAGGCTCCATCATGAGTGATTGTTATTTATTTGTTTCCTTCATGCTCCAGGGAATCACGAACACCGTAGGCGCTGTCCCAGGAATTGTAGGCGTTGCACTGACAGGCTTTCTTCTTGATTCAACTCATTCTTGGAGTGTATGACATCAATCCATCTTCATAAGTTATATTGCATTTTATGAATCACTCTGATCACCATTATGATACTGCTTTGTTTGCAGATATCACTCTTTGCGCCTTCTATCTTCTTTTACTTAACTGGTACTGCTGTATGGTTAGCATTTGCAAGCAGCGAGCCCCAAGATTTTTCCAAGTCAGGACCTGAGTTATGATGTATGGTTCTCCTCTGCACAGAAGGATTGTTTCAGAAGGAAAATTCGTTTTTAGTCTAGGCTAAAGAATGGAGCTCTAGGGCAGATAGATGTTGGATGTTATGTTTCTTCAGTCAGTTGCAGATAAGAGGAAGCCACTGACAAGGGGCCAATGCTTTCGTGTATATATAGTATATATAATATAATAGGTTTCTTTCTAGTTTTTTTTAAAAACATTTGATATGATTTTGGAGGGGAAAGAGGACTGTGTTTGTCATGAAGAGGAATGTATGCCCGTCAGGCTGTTTGTAGTATCGTTTTGGTGCTTGGTTGTTGATTGAGATCTAGGACGCACTAATACTAGTTTCTGTGCTTGTAATTTCGTTGCTTGATGAGTAATGAAATTTTGGTGACTTGTTATGGAAAAATGAAGAGCACTCACTCTGTTTTAAATTTTAAGTCTTTTTGAGTTTTCCAAATATGTAGCTTTTGCTACATTGTCTAGACACAGCAAAAATCATGTACCTAAAAAAGTCAATGATTCATAATTTGGAACGGAGGGACATCACATGCCTACCACTTTCTTCAAGTGTTTTTTCTAACTTTTCATTCAATGCACTTTTGTAGTCTGATCACCAATGCTCAAATAGTGCAATACTGAACTGTATAACTAATTTCACCAATGCTCAAGTAATGCAATACCACAATGTGTAACTAAATGTCTTTAAGATGCACAATGGTAAAGTCGCTCCCTGGTCAGACACCTTGAACCAGTGCGCAGTAAAGAGAGCAGTTCAAACCATAAATTTAGATAAATGACTCTAATCAATAGGAGGGGTGTAGTTCAAACAATCAGTATGTGTATGTAGTTCAAATAGGTGTATGCAGTTTAAACCATGAATTTGGGTATTGGTTCCTAGGATACATGTCAAAAGCACATTGCATGATGCTGGAAGCACATTACCAGATGCATCAAATACAATTCTGGCATGGTCTAACCTTCTCATTAACAGACATGGTAACACATACAATCCCAAAGCTTAGAGGCCAACAGAATAAAATTACTTAAGAGGCTAACAGAATAAAAATTGAATGGTGTACACCAGCTTCTCAGTAACAGACATTGGATCACATACAATCCCAGACTTAAGGCTAACAGAATAAAATTGAATGGCATGACACCAACCTAACAGAAAAAAATTGAATGGCATGACACAATCACAGCTGCAATAAAGTAAAAAAATGAAGAACACACGATCTAAGACTACATGCACAGGAGAAAGCAAGATAATGATTTAAGATCAGACGTCAAATTTTCCTACACTATGATACCATGACAAGCAACAAGCTACATAGGTCCCAAAGCTGTTCCATGATCTAAACAACACAACTAACAGCATGGAGAAGCTGAGGTGAATCCATGGAAGAGCAAATCACTTCTTCTTCTTGGAAGGTGGCTGGTCCTCATCATCTTCGTCATCCTCATCATCTTCATCGCCGTCATCTTCATCATCGCCGCCATCATCATCACCATCTTCATCATCGCCGCCGCCGTCACTCCCTCCTTCACCATTAGCCTCAGGATCATCATCGCCGCCGCCGTCGTCATCACCACCATCTTCATCTCCAGAGAAATCCTCTTCGGCATCATCATCGTCATCACCACCCTCATCATCCTCGTCTTCATCGTCATCGTCATCATCGTCATCTGACCCATCCTTATTTTCAGGGACATTTTCAGATTTGATTCTTCCAGATAACAACCTTTAAAAAAATAGTCAAAGTCACATGTTATACTTTTATGAAACTGCAGAGCAAATATTACAAAAAAAAAAAGGCAAGGAATTTACTTGTATATTGCCCACTGGTCTTCATTACATATTTCTGCTGCTCCATTTACAGTTTGAACCTAAGAAAGCATCAGCACAGAGCACAGTACAACGTTAGAAGGAAAAGATGAAATAAACAAAGTATAGCATATTTCGCAACATAATCCAAATAAATAAAGCAATCAGATACCACAGATATATAGGTGAAAAATTTGTGAACTTAAGGTGGCATGTGCCTAGGGTTTGCAGTAACTAAGGTGGCACATTTAGAGAGCCAGGGGCAGCAAAATCATCTGGGGATTCTGGCCTAACTACATGAGTTTTAGAAGAGCTTATGGTAGACTAAAAACACAGCCCTCTAAAACCTAGCTAATGTTTATGACCAGATCAGATTCATGTGTGCATTTGTCTTCAGTTTGTGCCAGCACTGCACCCAATCAATAAATTCCTCTAGACATGCCCCCAATCAATAAATTCCTCTAGACATGCCCCATAATCAATAGTACCCGATACAACAGTGAGCTAGGGTATAGTATTGACTGATCTAGTATTCATTGTGCTTTTCAAGTTAAAATTTGTGAACTTAACTACCCAGATCTGCTTAGATCTATTTGCAAAAACTATATACTACTCAAGACAAAAAGAGGCCAAAATTCTCCAACATCGACTAACAGTCACAATGCATTAGATCTGTAGACTCGAATACTTAAAAATCAGTAAAACACAAAATACGCATGTCTCATAAAAAAAATAGCTCTATTAGCAGAGCAATCACAGAGTAATGAGTTGAAAGCCTGATCCGTAAAGACAGCAGAATCACATGATTATCACGGAGATTATTATGGGTGCCTACCCCCAATCCATCAAATATTCAAATTGAACAGTAGGGTGCCTACCAAATCCATCAGACATTCAAATTGGGACAGCAATTTTACTTACCGCAAGAGCGAGCAGGCCTAGCAACCTCTGCGAAGCAACGGCGACGGCCAGCACTGCCGCCACGGACGACGCCGCAGCCTCCACCCTGTCAGGTCCGCCAATTGCCGTCGCTGTGGCCATCGCTGCTCTGCTCTGCCCTGCCCTGCGGTGCGCGGCCGGCGAGGAGAAGCGGTGGAGAGGCGGATGCGGTCGCCTAGCCGCAGCGGATCTTTAATAGCGGAGCTGCGCAGTCAAGAGGAAGGGGTTAGGGTTTTGTGTCCTCGGTGCCTGGGTGGGGTCGGGTATCGTATCGCCTAGGGTTTTGCGCTCCTGCCGCGTGGGTGTCTGGCGGGTGGGGCCTCAAGGGTTGGCTTCTCCAATGGCCGTAGAGGATTCGAAAACGTAACGGTGGCGATCGGGATCCGCCGATCTCGGGTCGCATCCGTCGGTGTGGACTGTGGAGGACTCGTGATTCGTGCAGGTCTGTACTGGGCTTGGCCGTTTCTGTCGGCAGATTCTGCCGCGGATCGGATGGGCTTGTCTACACGTTGGGCCCATCTGACATAGAGTATGAGCCATTGGCTGAACGGCTGGGCTGAATCCTGAATGGGATCAGCTCCTGTCATGCTCTGGTTTGGTCGTATTCTCTCATTCAAACTTCAAAGTACCGTGTTAATCTTTCGAAATAAAGTAGTACACCATGTTCACATCATATATCTTTCAAAATAAAGTGGTTTATGTTCACATCATATATCTTTCAAAACTGTCTTGTGCTAAGAAATTTCTTTTCCATAAATGAAGTTTATATATAGATGGAATTCTCTTATACCATACCGTCACATTCTTTCGCTGTTTTGCACACACGTACTAGAACTCCATAATTTTAACATCTAGCATGGGTAGGGGTCCTGGGAATTCCTAACTTTTTTTTACACCTTTTAATAGATATAACTTTTTTACACCTTTTAATAGATATATATGTGTGTGTAATTGTGTATATACCTGTATATATATGTGTGTGTATAATGTAACATTCTGTAATATTTTCGCAACATTCTTCAGCCTAAAACGGCAAAACAAATTAGGCCTGGCTCGATCACCTCCCCTTCCCAGGCCGGCCCAATCGGCCCATTATTTACCCTTTCATGGTTCCAGCTCAATTCCCCGAGGTCCAGGTCGCACCCTTGGGCCTCCTCCGCTCCTCAAGGTCACGGTCACGCACTCACGCGGCGTGCGGGCGTGGGCGGCCGGGCGCGCTGCAAACCCTAGGCACGTGGCGACCGGCGGCCAGCGGCGAGGCGAGGCGACGGCCGGCGGCGCACGCGGCCAGCCCAAGCGGCAAGGCAGCAGCTGGGCAAGAGCAACGACTCGAGGGAGCGGCGGGCCGGCGGCGAGCACTGGTGCGCTGGGGCGGCCGACTCACTAGGTTCTATTCTACTCCAGTTCTTGCCTTCTTGGATTTGTTGCAATTCTTGGTTGAGTGAATCAGAGACATAGAGTTTAGTAGTTTACTGATTTGCAATTTTGTAGTGATATTGCTATTGGTTTGCAAATTGAGGAACAAATCAAAATCGGTTCATTTGAAGACTCTATGGGATAGAGCAGCAAAACCGGTCGATTTTTTTTGGTTTGCAATTGTTCATGAGTTTTATTGGTTGCCTCTTTTTTGGTTTGGCTGCAGGGGAGAGGCGAGTCGGGCTCTATCGGATGGATATGATGACCTGCGTAGAAACAGGAAAAAATCTCTCTTCTGGATATCTTGCTCGGTTAAAAAAAATCACTGGGACAATCACGCCTCACGCGAGCTGAGGGCGCAGGGTATATCTACATCGACGGTGTACGTCTTCCGGCGTCAGAGATGCGTTGCCTCATCTCACCTTCGCCGGCGCTCTCCTCGGCATCCACGACGACAATGAGGCCGCCAAGCAAGCTGGCCACCACCATCTGGGGGTGAGTCGGCCTGCGCCAAGCTTCCGGCGGCTGAAGCTGCGACGAAGTCCACCGGACGAGACGGTTGCCCTTCGCCCGCGGTGTCTGGTGGTCCGGGCGCAGGGGAACCGCTGTCACTTGGACGAACCTAATCACTTTGTTGAGGAGTTCCAAACCATCGTGGGGCGTTTCTTAAAGCTCCACAGGCGAAGACCCAAAAAAAGAAATTCTATGTCCCTGCCGACTTGCGGGTGGTACGTGCTCATCTATGACAGATCTTGTTGCTACAAGTACGGCTCTTTTTCGTGATATAATATGGCTTTCGAAAGCAACCAATCTTTTATGCCCTTGAATGGTTGCAGCCCAGTGATGAAGTCTTAAACAAATTGTTCTACTGTGTCTGTCGTTTCGCATCAGAAGCTGTCATTATGGCGTCCCGACTCGTGGTAAGTTCTGTTTATTAACTGGTCACATCATAACATCAACCTCACAACATCCTTTTCTTGCTCATGATTTTTTTTATCATGATGAATTTTCAGGATAGTGGTAGACTCACTGCCACCGGTCTGTCTACTAAGATTTGTGCAGACACAGTGTCAGGGACACTTGGAGCGTACGTGAATGTCTTCCTCTACATCTCAAAGGACTGTCGCAGAAAATCGTTTGATACGGGCACTGTGATTAGGTTTGTCGGCGCCCTCAGAGGATTGGGTTCTATAAGCCACATCCTACTTGAGGACGCTCTTGAAGCTCTCAACCACACTGATCCAAGAGAGGGTTTATTAGAGTACACATTCAACAGGGACGTGAAGAAGATTCACCGTGACTTTAATTGCAAGATGGATGACCTCGAAGATGGCATACGGAACCTTAGAACTGACCCAATTGAGGTGCGTGGATACACATACATGTGCGACTCCAACATATGTGCATAGTGGACACCTTTCTTTGCTTTGCTGATGTCCGCTCAATGTATTTCATTTTGCAGGTGGCGTTCCCGACGATTGATGAAGGCATTGAAGTTACGGGATCCTTCTTGGATCTGATGTTGGCTCGTCGGCAAAGAACATTAGAAAAGGCATGTGGTGGTAGCAAATAAAGAGTATTAGAATAGTTATGTTGTGAGAACAAATATGGGATCGAATCGTCTATTATTAGTTATTTAAAACACTAATGGGATGGTTTGAATGTTGCCGTAGCAAGCATTGTGAAGATTTATTATATCATAACGTATGTTAGAGATTTATTATTATCTCCACTGCTCTGCTCCTGTTTGTTGAGTTTGTGAAGCAGTACTGTTTCTAGCTGTACCTGCAGGATTGTTTTCAGGAATAGATGTTTTTTGTGAAGCAGTACTTATTTTGTTTTCATACATTTATCTGCGTGCTCGATAAGGCTGTTACCTGCAGGAATAGATAATTGATTTCGAATTTTTTCAGGAATAGATTGTTTTTGTAGATAGTATGCCCCTAATTTATGACGTGTGTTATTGAAGTAGTAGTATGCAACACATGCTACAGCCGATTGGAACCGGCTACTTGCTTCCAGCCAATTGGAAGCAGCCACCGACGACCTAACACGAGAACAGAATAAAACCTTCTCTCCCCGATGTCTTCCTTGTTACGCGAGCGAGGCTGTATCTGGTGCCGAAAGGCTGCTTTTTACTGTACCTCGATGAAACGGTCAATGAAACTGGCCGTAACAGTGAAACATGAATGAATTCATTTTACCATTTCCAAAGCTAAATAAAGCATTTAATTGCTGCAGGAAGTTGGGATCATACGCACTGTATGCATCGTGTAGCCATGTCTACACATTCAATAGCTGCTCTCAAATATCTGCAAAGATCAAGCATGCCGGCAACAGAAGCAAATATGAAACTGCACGTTCAGAACTGCAGTATACAAAGTATCATCCATGCACACAATTATAAACTGCATTCACATTCAGATAACTCCAACAGTTAGATAAACTGCATTAACATTCAGTTTTTCACATTCAGATAACTGCAACAGCTAAATGTGGCAACTATAACACTAAAGAGTCTTGGTGTGTCCCTGTGATGAAGGATCAGGACACTGGTATGCTCTTGTATGTACCTTACAATTTAATTCCATGTTAATATTCCGCATATCATTATGATATCGATTTCATGTCCTGTGTTGTGATATAGTTCAAAAGTCTTGAGCTGTGTAGGTTCTGGAAGGAGATAGAGCCAGTTAAGACTTGGTTATTACGCCAAGGGACTACAATTGTGCATCCAGCTGTGAGGACTTTCCACGGGCGCGACAGGGAGTTTGACAACGTGTTGCGCGGAGAACGCCTTTTCACTCGATCAGACATCCATTTCAAAAACATGCAATAATGGTTTAATATATCAAGTTTGATTAATTATAGATGAAAAAAACTATCAACATTTATGTTATCAAATAAATGTCATGGTTTATTTACAAGATAGATTTTTTAATTTAGTCAAATTCATAAATATGAATGTTTTTGAAATTTGGGTCAAAAAATAATCATTAGATTCATTTTGTATTTTTGATACATGTTTTGTGGAACGGAGAAAATACAACAATTACTCTCTGTTAGCTATGTTTTTGGAGCTATGTTTTAGCTATGTTTTGTGGAACGGAGAGTACAACAACTACTCTCTGTTAGCTGGCAGTGCCCCAGATAGTCTGAATTTTCTTGCAGATGACTTCATCTACCGAGATTATGCCCCAGATCCTAATGCAAAAGAAGTTTACTTCCCCTTTCTGTTTATGACACAGAGGTAGCGGATAAGCTCTGGCTACATCTACCCTGACTGGGCAGCAGATTTGGTTTAGAGCAATTAAAAAATAAACTGTGATTTGGATGGAATGGAGGCCGTCATTTCTTGCCTCGTTTATATTGAAAGCGAGTTACAGAATAGAGCCAGGGATGCCAGCTTCCCCGAGTACCATAGCAAAGGGTAAAGCTTATCCTACTACGAAGATCAGGTTTGGACACTGTCTGATCGAGAAGCTGTTCTTTGTTGGCACAAAGTCATGCATCCAGAGCGCAGAAGCGTCTCCATGTATTGGTCCTCGTGGTCAAAATTTATTGCCCAATGGAGTCGAGGAATGGAATGACATTGTTGGAAACATGGAGCTCAAGAACAGTTCAAGAACAAGTTTTGGGGCAGCTTGGCCACTAGGCCACTTGGATTGAATCTAAAATGCAGAGAATATCTTACAAGATAGAGAGTCCAGCCCCTTGGCCACTCCAAAACATATTCTAAGTACTCTCTAAAGCAGGCCCTTTGATTCTTACTTGGTGGCCAGGACTCCATATTTAACTTGGAAGTCAAGGCACCATTACAGGCAAATGTAAAACCAGCAAAAACATAACTAATCTACTGCTAAGCCAAGGTAAGACTTGGGCAATGCTATCAGACATTTCCCTGCCAGCGCTCTTCAATCTCCATCACTAACACTTCGCTGGCAGCGGTCTTCATCGCGAGGACGGGCACAAGCACAACCAGCCTAGCAGATAGAGCTACTTGTCTCTCCACAGCTGGAGAACGACCTTGAGATGTGGATGGTGCCCACAAAACGTGCAAGGGACCTCTGTACTCGCTGCAATTTGCTGATACCTCCCAACCCCAAAACCCCCAAAACCCAAGCCCAAGCTTGGTGAGCACAAAGCACGGGATGCATCTCATCTGTGTGCTGCGGATGTGGACGTTTACCAGTGTTCTGTCCCATAGTCACATCTCCCACTGTATTTATGCAATGCCCTCTCCTTCATGCTATGGCATGTGAACCCAGACTCACCAAACTCTGCTGCAACAAGCAGCCAACAACCCGAGGGATAATGAACTGCATACATTGAATTAAACCTCATCCAGACCACGGTAGCTGTACATTCATATATCTCTCAAATACACTATTCACATAAGATCCCTGATGGGGCATAATAAAGGCCAAAGCAGCTCAACATGAACAACATGCTTCTCTTTCTTTTCTTTATCTTTTTTTTTTCTTTCAAACTTAAACGACAACGAATTCTAAATGTAACTGCAGTACAAGCCTAACAAATCGAGTTTGCACATTGCAGCACAGATAAAATACCACAAAGCAAAAGGAGGATGCCACCAATCCATCCTCCAACAATAGACTAATGGCACAACCATATGAATATGAATCACTAATTCAATAACAAAAGCACAGCTTCCTGTGCGTTACATAGCAAACCTGACCAAAACAAGAACTAGCATATGCAAATCGCAGAGGGCTACCAGCCTTGTGAAAAGAATAGGCTTGTGTATGAATTGCTTCACAACCAGGAAGCAGACTCTTCATGTATAAAAAAAAAATACAACGTAACAAATCCATGTAGTGTATCCCATGCAGCAATTGACCTGCAGAGTGAAATCAGTTAGAAAATTCAGTAATGGCAGCACTTAGGATTATACAGTTGGACAATGGTTGAAAATTAAATACAAGGACTTCATGAACAAATCTGCCGTCCTGATAACATGGCTACTTTGGATGCAGAGAAAATTTAACTGAAAGCAATTATTGAAACGTTATCACGGTTTGAGAAAATAACTTTAAAGCACTTCATAATAAGGAGATACAAATCATCTGACTTGAATTACAAAGATCATGGGCTCATGGCACAAACAATGACTTAGTAAAACAGTACAAAGGAACACCAAACTGGTGTTGGACTCCATAAACCCACAATCTTTTAAGATGATCTGAGCTGCTTCAAGCAAACATGCTTAACTTTAAGCCACCTTAAAAGGAATTTTATAGTCAGAGTTCACACCAGTGGTAAAATTTGCCTACTATAGGTTGAAGTCCCTCAAACAGATCATGGAAAACTGTAAAGCTAGTACAGTCGCCCCAAAAATTATTTTTTCGTAACAGTGACTGGATCTATGATATGGTCACATTTTTTAACATTTGATTTGGTGCATTAATGATGTAGTGTTGCCCCTTTGAATTCACAATCAGAAAGCAACAAATTTCATATAGAAAGGATGTCAATTTAATCAGTAAGTACTAACAACTATTGATGATAAAAGTGGAAACAGCAACAAGCTTGTGCTGGGGATTGGGGACTCAAGAATCCAAGAATCCTAGTGCTGGACTATGTTAAGAAAATCTTTTTCTTCGAAAAAACACACAACCAACTTGTGCCACCATACTCAGATCACCACTACAACTATCTTCAAAACAAAGCACAAAAACCATCCCCCAAACCACATGGAATGGAAAAGATCCATAGTCACAAACATTTAATCAGAAAGTGTAACATTGCAGGTAAAGGAGAAATCAACAAATATCATAGTGCATATGGCATCCTCGTATGAATAAAACTAATCTATTACAAGATAAGCATACAGTTATTGTACTCACCGAAAAGAGAAAAGTGGCACTGATAAAAAAGCCTTCAAATTCAATATGCTGTAGAGCAACTTCATGAGCACTATATATGTTCAAGTGCAGTATGCAATTGTGGAACTCTTTCGCCTAAATAATGGTTCAAGGCGAAAGGATGGAACACCACGCAGCCACCGTTTAATGTCATACATTTCGTTCCAGGCTTGAACAATTTCATCACTCTTGAAGCCCAAACCTACAAACAAATTGGACAATCATAGTTAATACTTTCTCTACTGTTTTTGAATTTTCAAGGGAGACTTTGAATAATAATAAGGGTGTGATTTGGAAACATTCAGCATGACATACAATGCTCAGCCACTAGCAGTTACTGATTGTGCTACATAATCATCTTTTTCACAATGTTTCCAAGAAACGGTCTTAAAGTACAGAAAATAAGTTCAAAGTGATTTAACAGTAAATCAATGTGCTACATATAAACTTTTAAACAATGATAATAGGTGAACTCCCAAATGTAAAGGTCCAATAAATAACTTAACAGACTCAGTGTGACTACTACAAAGGATTCACAGAACAAATGGTATTGAGCACAATTTAATTAACACTTTTACATAATATTCTTGTATTCTCTAGCAAAATCAACAGTGTAGTTTTCACAGAAAAAAAAATAAAAAGCAGTACATTTCTCTTACCATCTTGGGCAGTTTCATTGGCGCAGTGATTTTTCACCAGCACAGCAATATCTGTGGCAGAAGCTCCCCCAAGTTTAAACTTTTCAATAGCAGCCATCAGACAATCCTCCCACATTGGAAGACCTAATTTAAATTCCACAACTGAACGCTCATAAAGGAGCATACCCCATAAAATGTTTATCTGAGACCTCAAATTGGAAGCCTGTTCAGCTGCATCATCAGTGGATACATCCTTGATATACTCCTCCAAGCCCATCTTCTCTAGCACAGCATTCTCCTGGCTAGGTTTAGATCGATTCTTCAGACGCTGTTCTTCCATTTCCTCCCACATCTCTATACCCTTCTCAATGTTATCCTCGGCTTTATTGAAGAGCTCTAGGATTTCGGAGGAACAGCTGTCCAAATCTGCATTACTACCAATTGCATAGTACCAGGACAGTTTTGCTTGTTCAAACTGCTGGTGCGCAAGTGCAAGGAAACCTTCAAAAAAGTCTGGCTTGGCCTTCACAGCATCTTCATATCTCTTTTCAGCCTTATTGTATTCGTCCCTTGCCCATTCATATGCTTCCTTCACCTGCTCAAGAACCAATTCTCTTGGGGAGTCTCCTGATAGCAGCAATCTCTTCCTGGCCCGGGACATGTGAACATTACCCCAGTGGAAAAATGCAAGTGCTGCCATCTCCTGGAAGTTTCCCTCAGCAAGATTAAACACCTCCTGGGCTTCTTCAGTAGTAATAGTGTCCTCGATTGCCTCAGTGTAGAGCTTCATACTAACCTCATGGAGGTCCAGGTACTCATCAGAGCTAATCCCAACATGGTTCTTGAAAAAAAGCCGGCGAATTGAACAATCCAATCATCAATACAAGTCACCGTGCTCCTGTCCTCATCCTGCCGATTGCTTCTGATACTCCCATTATCTGAAGCGCTATTTACATTTCTCTCCAAGGTCCCACTATTGCTGTCATCAACATAAGGTTCATGCTCTGGATTGGCCTCGGTAACATACAACCGAAGTGAGCTCCCAGCCTCAGCCAAGTCCTCAGCCCATTTCAGCTCGTCCTGGTTGGTGATTGTCACAAGATCACCCTCCTTGTCCTTGTACTTGACAAGAACAGCCTTGAGCCCAGGAAACTTGCTCCGGACGGCCTCGCGCAGCTGTGCCATGCTGCAGTTCGCCGGCACCTGAGCCCACCTTATGTCCTCCCCAAACACAAGTTTCACCTGCCTTGGCTGCTCCTCCGCCTCCTCCTCTTTGACAGCTTCCGCAACCTTCTGCTCGTCGACCTCCTCCACAGCAGCAGCCGCAGCCTTGGCAGCGAACTTGCGTCCTCCCCTCTTCTTGCGCGGCTTCTGCTTGGGCGCAGCGGCCACCACCTCCTCCGGCGTGGGCATGATCACCTTGTCATCCAACACGATTCCCTTCTCCTCCATGGCCTTCTTGATCCTGTCTGCCACATCCAGCGCGGTAAGGTTGTTGGGTTCCAGGGCCAGCACCTTGTTGACGTCCCTGCACGCGAGGTCGAGCCTGTCCAGCGCCTCGAAGCAGCGCGCCCGCTTGAGCAGCGCCTTGGTGTACTTGGGCGACGTCTCGAGCGCGACGTTGCACTCGTTGATGGCGCGGTAGTAGTCGGGCGGGCTCATCTGCATGTAGCAGGCGGCGATGTTGCTGTGGAGGTAGGCGACGTCGGGGTGCGCCCGGGGCAGCAGCTTGATGGCCTTGTCGTAGTTGAGCAGCGCGCGGTCGTAGTCCCGGCGCTGGAAGAGCTTGTTGCCCTCCTCCTTGTGCTCCTGCGCCATTTCCGTAAAGATGGTCTCGTCGCCGTCGAGGACCTTGGAGCCGGACCGCTCCAGCGACGCCGGCTTGCCCCCGTGGTCGCCTGACTTGCCGCCGCCGGAGGCCCTCTTCTTCTTCAGCGACGGCTTGCCCATCTCCGGCAGCAAATCTACAACCAAAAATTCAACGGCCGCCGCCTCGAATCCTCAAGAAACTCCCAAATTCAACGGAACCCAGGTGGAATTCGACAGAAATCTCACCTTTCTCCCGACGAGCCCTGCCAAACGGAGCAATTGAAAGCAACAATTCAAGAGCGCCGCTCCTCTCAAAACCCGACAGGAAGGAAGCAACCAAATCCCCAGCAAGCCTGGAGGAAGAAGGGGTGCGGGAGGAACACCCAACTACCCCAAGTCAAAGCAAGCCCAGGACAGAACGGAAACCAACAAGACAGCCAAGACGCGGTCGGAGCAGGGAATCTCCCTCTCTCGCGCGTGCGGCTGGGGATTGACGAATTGTTGGGATGCGTGGAACGGAATAAACGAACAAACTGCAAGCAAGCACGCTCAACGAACGGCTCAACAAGCAAGACGGCAGCAATCTTTCTGTAGCCTTAAGCCTCTGGTCTACTACTAATCCTTTTTTCTTTCAGCTGGCGTGCGTGGTCTCGTGGAGCAGGTCAGGTGCTAAAGAACGAGAAAGGAAGGAAGGGTGGTCGGGCAGTGCTCCACTAATCTTTTTGATTAGCGTGTGTGGTTGGTTTGCGGGAACGGCTGCGGGTATACGGGACCTGGTCGGCGTCGTCGTCGGCGGGCGCGTGTGGTGACAGCCAAGTCGCGGGCGCCGCCAGCCGGCCGATGCGCTGCCTGCGTGTGGTTGTGGTGTGGAAGCAACACCGGTGGACGGTGGTTGGCGCCGGGCTGCCGATTGTGACGTGCCCAAACGGGGCCTCAGCCGTCACCGTCATGACCCCAAGTTAAAAACGCGCGCGCCGCCGCCGCCGCCGCCAACCGAGGATTAGGTTAGGGTTTCCCGCCTCGGCTGCGTCGCGGGCCAGGCCGGGCCTCCCATTGCCAAGTGGGTGGGTCGACTCTTACGAATGGGCCGGAATAGGTCCATCTGTTGGCCCACGTGCAGCCCTGACTCTTGACTGGCTGAGGCCCCGCTCTGTGACGTGCCTCGACCAATCAGCGCGTGCCATGTCAGACTCGCCGCTCTCACCGACGGGCGGGTCCCAGCCCGTCAAGGGGGATCTGCACGGGCGGCTAATTTTTCTCTCTTCCGTAAGCAAGCACTTCCCGAGAGAACGAAGACAGAGAGAAAAGGAAACTGCAGTGCAGTCGCCGGCGCCGCCGTGACAGGAGGAAGGAGAAGGAGCGGCAGCGGCAGGGGGAAGGAGAGGCCCGGCGATCTCGGCTGCTGCGGCAGGATGCACTCCTTTGGGCACCGCGCCAACGCGGTGGCAACGTTCGGGATCACCATACTGGCCGCGATGTGCTTCGCCGCCTCCTTCTCCGACAACTTCAACACCCCGACACCCACCGCCTCCGTCAAGGTACCGCACCCCTCTCCCCTGCCCCTGCCCCGTCTCTCTCAGTCCCGTCGAGCCTGCCCGCCTGCTTTGTGTCCGATCTCCGCCGGCGTATCAATCTGAATTCGTGATGACTTCGAGCGTGGGCGGCTCGATCTGCTTGTACAATCTTCATGTGTCATGCTAACGGGTTCCTCATCGTTTGGGTTGCACAGATCTTGAATATAAACTGGTTCCAGAAGGAGGCTAACGGCAACGACGAGGTAACTCATCTCCGTATCCTGTGTTGTTTGCAAATTAATCAAAACTAGCACCAGACTAGTTGTGTCAGATGTGTGCCCCGAATTTTGTAACGATTAATTACTGTCTTTTGTTGGTTCAGGTTAGCATGACGCTGAACATTTCGGCCGACCTTTCATCTCCTTTCACGTGGAACACAAAACAGGTAATGTCTATTTCTGGTACTTCAGCACTCATGTTTCACCGTTTCTAGTTTCCACATCTACGAGGTCAACACTGAAAAGTAGCTGAAGAGGAATCCTGAAACACAGGAAGTACTCTCTTGTTGCTGTCTGTTTCTTTGAGCGAATGAGACTTTAAGCCTGAGTTTTGGGTAACTGTATTATAATGTTCTCAGTAGTTGCATAATGATCTATAAGAAATATAATGGAAATTTGCCTTCAGAAAATTCAGTGTATTACAATACTTCTGTGCAACTGAATCTCTAATGCACCTGATCTAGTAGTGCTGTTCAAGTGAAACTTTAGAATCTTATGGTTTCTGCTGCTTAACTTTACTTTTGTTGCATGATTGTAGGTGTTTGTATTTGTGGCGGCAGAGTATGAGACTCCACAGAATGCTTTGAATCAAGTAAGTTTGTTAATTATTATTCTTGATCTCGATATATACCTACTTGTGATCCTGTGATGTGGGCCATTATTATTAGTGGCTTGGATGATTACCAATTACTATTAGCCTGCAACAATTTTCTATAAATTCATGAGTTTTCTGTTTGGGACTGTAGTGCAGTCTCATGCAACTGCCACTTGCTTGAGGGTTGCAGTAATGATGTCACATAGCTTTCTTCTTGATCTTTCCTTCAACATATATAGTGGTTTTGGAAAGTGAATTTACTTTGTTGTGGGGTTGTGTCAAATCTTTGTAAGCTACGCAGTTTGACTCAGCCCATTAGACATTTCCATGTGTTATTGATGGGATTTTTTTTTCACCAGTACTTGTAAATCTAAGATGAACTACTACAGCTGAAGTATATATCAGGGAGAAACTGAGTCTGTTAGGTTAATTAATCCATGTCCTTCTAGACCAGCTCGCTAAATCTGGTTGAAGGAACATGAATAGTTGATTAAAAGAATCTAGTTTGATTGCAACTGGCCCATAATAACATTTTAGAACAAGATAAACAGTCTCCTTGATAATTTACATTACTGCTGGCTTTCCAAACTTTTGGGTAGCTACTTGAGACTATGCTTATTGTTCTATATATTTATGTGATATATAATCTTGGACTTAGGATACCTATACCAGTATGTCATTTACACAATTACTGTTGGTTTTCTGAACTTTGGGCGAACTACTCAAGGATATATTTTTATGTGATACAATCTTACAACTTCATAGAGAGAACGTGGGCATAACAAATGAGGCTGCCAAGTGCCAACCATGTTTTGAAGCCTGGTTCTGCAAAAAGAGCCCCCTCGCTGTGTGTTCCCTGTGGTCCTGGCATGGCAGTTAATGCTGTAGCATGCAGATAGTAGCTGACTTTGCGGACCTTTTCTTGACCTTAGGTGCAATGCCTTTGAAATGTCTATTCCCTTGGGCCAATTTTTTTGATTTTTATATGGATATCTGTACCAGTATGCTGTTCATAACCCTGTTGAATCATTTTTGTTGCCTTCTGAGATTCTGTTATATTTCAAATTTTCCCTCTTATAACTTTGTAAGTGTATTTCGATTATGTGACAGGTTTCCCTTTGGGATGGTATTATACCTGCAAAAGAGCATGCAAAGTTTTTGATCCATACAACAAACAAGTACAGATTTATTGACCAGGCAAGCACATTACATAGCTTGAATCTAATTTAATGTAGTCTATAGAATTTTATCATTGCAGCTGGTGTACTTTGGTATGATTATTGTGAAATTTTTAGAATGAGGATCTTTTCCCTTTTCTGTATATGTATTTTGAGCTAGGGATCTACTCATAATTGGTGATGATGCTTTTACATGGATTTCAGTCTACAAATTCCGAATCTATGTAAATTCAGGTAGAACAGTAGTGTCTGGACTCACACCCATTTCCACATTAATGTTGGGTAGCTAAAGTAGAGGTTGATCCTTATTGGTGCACTGAGCATTCATTATTTTGGTTGATATCAATGGTCTACGTTCTGTTCATTATTTGATCTATGTGTACACTTTGCAACTGCCGGAGTTATTATGTACTGTGCCACATGATTCTTCAGAGATTACATTCAATGTCTGATTAATGGCTTGTTTTTATCTCATTACAGGGAAGCAATCTAAAGGGCAAGGAATTCAACTTGACAATGCACTGGCACATTATGCCGAAGACTGGCAAGATGTTTGCAGATAAGATAGTCATGACAGGCTATAGGCTCCCTGAGCAGTACAGATAGTCGGATGGATCCTGAACAGGAGTGCAGGCCTGCAAGAAGTGTTAGTGGCAGTGGCATAGCTGATCCTGAGCGTTTTGTTCTAATCTAAGTGAAACATGTAATCTTATAAGCTTGTACTTAAGCTGTACCAGGCGAAACAAAGTTGTAATTTGAGGAGATATATATATGTGTTGCTCAACTTTGCTTTGCCTATCAAATGTTGATTGTGAACTTGAAAGCTATGCGTTGGTATGAAATCCTGGGTTGCAATTAAGCTGCGGGTGCGTTTCATTTGAAAATTTATTTCTTCCTTTTTCTTTTTCCCCGCTGGAGAGTCTTAGATGAATGCCGATTGTTGTCAGGTGAAAAAACAAGCAAGAGGTAGCTGATGGTAGCAGATCAGCAACCAGCGACTGAATCCGATGGCGCAGGGCCTAGAAAAAGAAACAGATCGTTGATTGAGAACCAGTAGGTGGTCGGCTATTGGTGCGTTCACTGCTATTTTGCGAGCCGGTCACTGACAAGCAGCTCAGGCCTCAGGGTTTGTGAAGAAACATTTTACAGTTCTATTAGAACCAATTTCATATTGTGAACTATTTTGGACTGACAAACAGCTACTAGTATTTTTTGTGTGTTTCCAGTTTTAAGTTTTTACGACTCTCCCATCTTCATTCACCCTCATGGTTAAAGGTTCCCTGATACAGGCTTCATCATGTTACAATGCAGTGTAAATGAGATCAGCCCTGTCAGCCTGCGATGATGAACGGATCATCGCAGACAAGATTAATTGTTGATTCAGATTGCATCTACTTTGTCAACAACGCGGCTGAAGATGACAAATACGAACCAGACAAAATCAGTTCTTATACTCAAACACCATCACAATGTTGGCCTTCTCTGTGTGTGGTTCGTCCGTCCTCGCTTGATGTCCTTTAGTGCTAGGCTTTATATGGGCTGGGCTTTTTTTCAGTCATTGCAGTGGGCTTTTGGCAGGCCAGTGTTAAGCAGGCCGTGATTATCTATGGAAGGAACTCATCGAATATGACGACCCACTGGCTGCTGATGGCGTGCGTTGTGTAGAACTTGGTGGTAGTCTCTGTGCGTACACCGTACAGGGTACACTGTCAGAAGAGTAGATGACCATGGATGGCTAGGCTATGTACTGCATCCTGCGTGTACTCGTCGACAGGAATATTTTCATCTGACACTATATCATGATCTCTATTCCGAATGCATGGTAATAAATTGTTTTAACTTTACCATTCTAAAAAAATAAACAAACTTTTCGAGTGGCTGAGACCAGTGTTTATTCTGTTCAAGACAAAGGGACGCCGGGCCACGTGGACGCGAATAATCCACGTTGGCGCGTGGGGATAGGTGGGCGAGGACAAGGCGCGTGGGCCCGGACTGGGTGTGCACAGCAATGCAGCAGGTGCAGGAGTTGAGCAATGCTGGTACTGGTGCTGCAGAGGAAGAGACAGGGAGATCAAATAAAGGAGAGGTTGAGCCCAAGCGGTTGAGTCCAATAATCCAGACAGCAACGAACGCGAGAAGAACATCGATCCTTTCCGAATCCGATGATGGACCCTTGCACCTTTTGAGCGCAACAAAAGGGGGAATCGCTCGCTTTTAATTCACCTCTTCATAGCAATAGCATCCATGCTTGATTGATTGTCCTCCAGCTCCAGTGTTCTTTATAATTTTTTTCCTCCAAAGGGGGAATCGCTCGCTTTTAATTCACCTCTTCATACCTAATAGCACAAATATTTGATTGATTGTCCTCCAGCTCCAGTGTTCTTTATATTTTTTTTTCCCCATCTCGTTGTTGCATCCATTTTATTGACTGCCTTGTATAGAGTTTCTGAATTTCTGATCAAAGAATTATAGCTAAATGTTTGACAACATTTAGTAAATTCATCTGACACATATAAATTTTGCACTATTTTTATACATTTAGTAAAATATAAGATGCATTGACTTAGATCCAATCTAGAAATGCATTCTTCTTGGACAGAAGTAGCATTTAGAAGCAGTGATGTATCTAACTAAGCTAACCTAGCATACGCAAATATGAATGCTTGTATGGCATTCCAAAATCTCAGAACTTCAGAGAAACACTACTCTCATTCTCATGACTTAGGCGAGAATTTACAATCGGGACAACTAAGTGCACACATGATCTGGTGGGGTTTGCATGACCTTAGCATGCAACAGTTCATATATAGGAACATGAGCCATGTATCTTTTTGGTGAGGGAAATCGAATCAGAGGGGCCAGGAAAGTTGCAATTGATTACACTTTGCTGGGTGGGGCTTCACATCTTTTTCGCTACCGTACCGGTCACACCTTTCTTTGGCTTCTTCTCGGCTGGCATCATCTAACACTACCCAATCATGCATCGTTATCAACTTATCATCTATCATCTTTTACACATTTATTATTTTAACTAGATCTATACCCGTGCGTTGCACCGGGGTACTACAACAATTGAACGGGACTTGCGGCTTAGACGAACATATTAAGAAATTTTTTTTTTTTGAAAATTCTAAACGGGGAAGAAAAATGTAGAGCCCTTTTTTACATTTTTATCTCCTAATCATAACTGACGCGAGCACGGTTTGGCAGCTCAGGCAAGGGCGCTCAGGGCAGCTTCGTTGCAAAGGGGCTGGGCGTACAAAAGAGCAAAGGGGACTCAGGAGGCCCTTGCCCGGCGCCGCTTTGTGGGGTTTTAGGATTATACTATGAGATATATAGATGTAGATATAATAGATACAAATATATATACAGGCGCCTCGAGGAGACACATCCATTGGTTGTGTCTACTAGTTTTGAGTACTCCCTCCGTCCCTTTAAAAGTGTCGCTCGGGAAGTGTATTTGTGAGGAGGACACGTTTCTCAAGCGACACTTTTAAAGGGACGGAGAGAGTAAGCCCCATCCCCTCATCCATGGCCATATATGTATGTGCATTGGATGGAGAGTGTTCATGATCGAGAAGCGGCATAAGAAAAGATCTCTATATATGCGCGAGTGTGCATACAAATGTACACAAGCAGCCAACACGCATGTTGTTGCAGAGTCAATCCATAGCTGCTAGCTTAGCTTGTGCACCTGTGGCTGTGACTGGCAAAAGCGATCGATCTAGTCCAGCCCATGCATATGCTGTGTCGCTTCTACTTGACCTCCGAGATCCTCTCTCTCTTGGCCCGGGTCACTCCCAGCACGGAATATGTCGCGTCGCGCGCCAACATCATGCGTGCGTGGATCCCCAACTCTACTTGCGAGAAGGAATATTCATGATCGATATATCCCAGGGGCCAGGGGTCACAGACAAGACGTCGCATGTCTGAATATTTCCACGTTCCATGTCTCTTGTTAATTACGTATGACACAGGCTTGTTTTGTGTTGAACTGTAGTACACGCACAGGGCCAGCCGGCGGGATACGATCGACGGCGACCAAAACTGAAGAAGTGGTACTCCTATCTTCCTTTCTCGTGAATGTCTAGCGTATATATAGCAGCATGCAGAGCTGTTAGATGATATATACTCCACCAAGGTGATACCTAGAGAGAGGAGCACTCGAGACATCATTACATCAATCATAATATCAGAATGACGACGTCCGAAGAACTGAAAACAAAATTTTTATAGTAGAGAGCAACGTGCGTGCACATATGTAGTATGTACGGACGGACTTTGTGAGAGCCTGGAATGGAACCAGTAACCACCACGTGCCTAGTAGCAAACTAGCAGTATTCCACGCTATCATATGTTTAGTACTCTATATTAAGTTTGACAAATTATAGATTAAAACACTGTAAATATTAATTATAATATCAAATGAATATCGATCATTAGATTTTTTTGCGACAAAGAAAATTTTATTGGGACTTTACTAAAGACTTACGGAGACCATGCAACAAGCACAACACTGTTGCTGACGCCACTACAGTACACTTATTCTCTTTTCAGGCTATATATGCCGTTCTGTTACATACTACTGTTGATCTGCTGCATGCTTTAAACAACTAGTGTGTGCCAATCACAAACTTTAACTAGGTTTGTAGAAAACGTGCAACATTTATATTTTCAAATAAATTTATTTAAAAACTAAAAATAAAAGGATGATATTAATTACTTAGCATAAATATTTATATATTTTAATATATAATTCATTCCAAAATTTGAAAACAGTGACTTATTTTCTTTTCAGGCATATATTTCAGATCTGCTGCATGCTTTAGACAACAAGCAGTGCCATTTTGCGCTAGAAAAAATAAAAGGAACCTCTGCCTGCACACAGTGTACAGGACCAAACAGTACATCTTTCCTTGTGTGATCGAGACTGGGATATGCACGCATCACCCGCTAGCTACCAAATCAATGCAAGGAACGAAGCAATCAGCATGTCGTCGCTGTGGCACTACAGGCGAGTGTGCTGCGGCAGGCCGGCCTTTAAACGGGCACGCCGTACGTCGGTACGTGCCTGATGAATGAACAGCCGGGAAAACAAGCGCAGACATCTCGATTGCACTTTGGAATTTAGGATCGCCGGCAGCTGAGATCGGTCGAGGAGACAGATGGAACGATACATCCGTCCGGTTCATCTATTGATACCCCACGTGTTTGCTGCGGTAATCTTTTTATAAACTTTAGAGATAAAATAAAGATAAATTTTTTTTTTTACTATAAAATTGTTAAATTTAGTGCAATCTATACCTTATTAAAGTGGCAGGACAAACAAAGTTCGGTAAACAAATTTGGGAGGACAGAAATTAATTAAAAAAACATAAATTTATAAACCACACGGTTGCACGAGATAATTAATTAATCCTCAAAGCAACCACACAGGTGTGTAAAGAAGACCAGGCACATGTTGAGGAAAATAAAAAACAACAGCTTATAATAGTACTATAAGTTGATTACAAAAGATAATAATTCATCTCCAAACTTGCAAGCAGCGACTTGTCTGGCACCGACCTCATCTCCCGCATTTGTTGTAGCCAGGCATCAGCATATATACGTATACAACCACACTTTATCAAATAAACACACGGCAAGCATGACACGTGCAAGGAAGGAGAAACCGCAAGACTATAAGGGAGAATTGTAGCACGTGCTTGCGCATGCATGAGTCATCGAGAGACCATGGGTCATCTGGGCAGCAAGGGTCGCGTAAAGTTAATTAAAAATCAGGACATAAAACAGGCATCGTGGCATTAGTACTATAAGTTGGATAATAATTCATCTCCAAAAAAAAACCGAAAAGAAAGCCAGGCATCAGCATATATACAACCAAATAAAAAAGGGAAGAGAAAGAAGATGACCCTTGCATGACCTGGTTTCACCATATTACACAAAAAATATGCTAATAGAGTTCTCCTATTTAGTTATACTCCATCCGTCGTAAGAAACATGTAAATCTCGTTTTAAGAGGAGTCAACAAAATCTTAAATTTGACTATGTTTCTAGAAGTATTATGTACATTCATATCTTCAATTAGGTATAATATGAAAATATATTCTATAATTAGTCTAATGATACTTATTACGAATCATGAACGTTAATACTTTGTCATATATATTGGATCAAAATTAAGAACCTTTGACTTTCTAGAAAGCAAGATTTACATGTTTTTACCTCCATACTAAAAACAAAAGTACCACCATAATAAAAAAACAAAAGCATTTTTTATCCACCATAATATTTTCTATCTTCTATCTATACCTCTATCTCTATTTATCTATCTATTATATTTTTTTAATATTAAAAATAAAAAGCATTCTTTTAATCCACCTTAGCATGCATTTTCTATCTAATAGATGTACCTCTATCTCTATTTGACTATATCTCTATCTCTATCTCTATCTATTAGATTTTCTTATGTTAAAATAAAAGCATTGTTTTTATCCACCTTAGCCTGCATTTTCTATCTAATAGATATACCTCTATCTCTATCACAATCTCTATCTCTATCTATCTATTAGATTTTTTTTTAAAAATATTATTAGATTAGAAGCATTTTTTATCTACCTTAGCCTCCATTTTCTAATAGATATAGATATATCTCTATCTCTATCTCTAACTATATATTAGAACTTCTAATATTAAAATAAAAGCATTGTTTTTATCCACCTTAGCCTACATTTTCTCTCAAATAGATATATCTCTATGTCTATTTGATTATCACTATCTCTATCTATCTATTAGATTTTTTTTAGTGTTATTAGAATAAAAGCATTTTTTATCCACCTTAGCTTGCATTTTCTATTTAATAGATATACCTCTATCTCTATCTAACTATCTCCATCTCTATCTATCTATTAGATTTTTTTTAATATTATTAGAATTAAAACATTTTTTATCCACCTTAGCATGCATTTTCTACCCAATAGATATACCTCTATCTCTATCTAACTATCTCCATCTCTATCTATCTATTAGATTTTTTTAATATTATTAGAATTAAAGCATTTTTTGATCCACCTTAGCATGCATTTTCTATCCAACAGATATACCTCTATCTCTATCTAACTATCTCCATCTCTATCTATCTATTAATTTTTTTTTTAAATATTATTAGACTAAAAGCATTTTTTTTGATCCACCTTAGCATGCATTTTCTATCTAATAGATATACCTCTATCTCTATCTATCTATTTGATTTTTAAATACTAAATAAAGACATTTTTTGATCCACCTTAGCATTTTCTATCTTTTATATATATATTATATACCTCTATCTTCTATCTCTATCTATTATTGTATATTTTGAATGTTAAAAATAAAAGTATATATATTATATACCTCTATCTTCTATCTCTATCTATCTATTGTAGTTTTTAATATTCCACCATAGCATTTTTTTTTTGTTTTCTAAGAAAGTATTACATGTGTGTGTGTGTGTGGGTGGGGGGTTCCTTTCTTCCGTCTCATTTTTTTTCTTGTCAAACTACCATCACGTACTTTTGTCATATCTCATAAAAAATGAATTCATGCAGAACAACATTGTCGTGAGATGTACAACTTTTATACCTAGCTAGCAAATGTCCAAATTTGCGCATTGCAATTGCAACAAAACCTAATATGATGACATATAAGAATCGACTTTGTATCATTACTATTGGGGGAAATCAAGATTGTTCTAGCTTGTATGAGCGTCGGTCATGAACCTGAGTCACCATATCAGTGCTTAACGCTAGTTGTTCTAATTCATATGAGTACGTGTCATAAGACCGGTTCAAGTGCCGAGCCATAAAAGAAAACGAGAGGGAAGAAATTCTCCATACTACTATCTAATTATTTAATTAGAGAGAGGTGGACACAAAAATTAAGATACATCATTAATTCTTTAATATTTATTATGTATGCATAGATAGAGTAGATAGATCGATCGATCCCGGCCCAATCGATCATGGTCTGTGCTGGGATCCGATCGATCCAATGCAGTGCACACTACGGCAAATAACCGATCATGGATATGAGTCGCGTGTCATGCTGGAGATCCGATCGATCCAATGCATAATAATCGATCGATCGGACGTACGTGCCGAGTCTCGAATACGTCGCGCGCGCGATCGTATGTCCCGGCCGGCACGTACCGGGGACGGGGCCGGCGTACCTGCAGCCGGCACGTACGGTGGACGTACGGTGCGGGTGCGAGCGAGCGGCGGATCGGCAGATAGCGTGCAGTGCATGCATCACTGATGACGGAGAAAAGGCGCGGTGCCGCGTCACCGGCCGTGTCGTCGCGCGCGTCTCTGCCCGGCGTTTAGTTTGGCCGACGACCCAAGCAAAGCCAAAGCTTGCCGTGGCGCTCGCGCGCGTGCGTCACGCAGGCACGTACGCCCGGTGCCAGTGCCGCCGCCCCTGGCATGTTTCGCGACACGTCCTGGCGGGCGCGGCACTCAGAATCGAAAGGCCGCGGCCGCCCCGGTCGAGATGCGCGCGTTGTATGGATGGGATGGGGGGTGGGGGGGGCGTAAACGTAACGTACGGGCGCTTCCATCCGAAATAAGCAACAGAAGAGCAGATAACTAGAAATTGCGCAGCAGGCAAGCAACACACACAGCCCTGCAGGTTTCTTTCGGTAACAACACACGCGCGCGTGGCAGTGGTGCAGTCAACGTAATTAACAAACACCTGCGTAGATTTCTGCCCCCAACATTTTTAAATCCTTGGACGACAGAAGCGATCCAACTAACGATCCGTCTCGCCAAAGTTACCATCAATCAGGTGCGCTGTTGCCCGTCAGTCGGTCATACAGCCACACAGATACATTCCCTTTAATAATATGTTAATTACTACTAGTACTAGTAGCTGGACATCGATCGACTCATCTATAGTGAACTGAAAGATACAGGACAAAAAAATATGTTGGATGCTTTACCGTGCACGAAACAAAGTTTTACGAATATAGCGGATGAAACTGATTGTTTATACGAGACGAAGGAACCGGTGCAATTTTCCATATTCTCGTTATGAAAGCGAACATCCCAATTGCATATGTACAAAAATAAGGCTTTACTGTCTGGATATTGTCGGATTCACCTCGATGTTTGAGTGGATTGGGGCGTAAATTAGTTTAAGTTCCACTCCAGTCCACCCTACATGTGATGCAAATCCTACTACGTCTAAACCTGTCCTACCACAGCCCAAATATAGCGACGTACGGTGGTCTTTGGGTTGTTATAATCCGCTTTAACGTCCTACGGTTCGACGTTATAAACTTATATATAGTGATAGATGTATAGCTCATGAAAGTGATGACACTATAAACTTATACCGACAGATGTACATGGAAGAGAAAAGCAAAAAGAATAAGCGATTAGATAGATTTAGCGTCGGATGACAGAAGAAGTGCAAGAGAAGAACGTGTGAACTCGGTTGGGCCTTGTATTCGTTATGTTGGTAGCTACTTTTGGCCTTGGGCGTTTCATTACATCCTGAAGCCCGGTTTATCTCTTGTAACCGCCTCGGTACTAAGCCGTGAGCGGGCGTGTTTGCTGCGGTATCGAACATTTTGAACTAGAGATAAAGAAAATCCCCAATCTTCTTTACTCTGGATAACCTAGAACTCAGGTAGTGCAATCTTTATTAAAGTGGCAGGACAAGCAAAGTTCGGTTAGGAGGAGAGAAATTAATTAAAAACATAAATTCATCCACCACCGGTTGCACTTATTCCTCAAAGCTACTATAATAGTACTATAATTGATTACAAAAGGATAATAATTCTCTTTTCGCGGGACCACGAGGTGACCTCATCTGAGTCCGCATTTGTTGTAGCCAGGCATCAGCATATATACGTATACAACCACACACTTGCGCGGGTTTAGAAACCGCAAGACGTAAGGATTGATTTCCATTGGCCACCCCCTTTTCCCAAAATTTTCTAAATTGATGGCACCAACCCGCGCTTATGGAAGGATCACCGTCTCATGTATTTTGAGGTGTATTGTGTCCATCCAAGCCCGAAGACTTCGGTTTCTTTGCATTGAACTTTGAGGGTGCCGCGAAGACTTGGTTGCATACATAAAGGACAACAGGCATCGTGGATTATGGCTAGGGATGAGTTGTGCAAGCATGCCATGACCCTCATTTGACAAGGAAGATCCATTGCGCGTAAAGATTTTGAGTCTATTGTGCGATTGGTGAAGATCTCTAGTTTGGTTTTGGCTAATTAGTGACACCTAAGGACTAATCTCTCAATGAAAAGTGTTTGACATGATTGGAGATCGGGCCGGAGTTGGTGCATTGTGATCTTGGAGGATGGATCGAGGTGATCCAAAAGATGATCAAGCATGCAACTTGGTGGAATTCCGGAGATCAAAGGTCCCAAGGCAAAGGTATAACCATAGGGCTTTTGATTTCACACCCAAGACACTATAGAGAGTGTGGGGTGGTTATATCTTCAACTATAAAGGGGAAAACTTTCGTACATATATCGATCCTCATGTGCCTTTAGGTTCAAGTCTCATATGCATGCATTCTAACCTAAAGTGCTAATACGTTTGTCGAAAATGGTTTCAAATTAAGACATGGTGTCGAGGTGTTCTTTTCGGCAACAAGAAACAAGTGACGGAAGTCGGTTTTGGAGCAAAAAAGAACGGCGACGAAACCAGTTTCCATATTAAAAACAAAAGTCAAATGTGACCATACTCGGCAAAAGCATTTTTATCCACCATCGATCGGATTTTCTATCTTCTTTAGATTTACCGGCCTATCTCTATTTGTTTTTTCCACCCTTTCCACCACATTTTTGGTGTTAGCATATATATACCACCTTAACTTGCTCCCTCTCATGGTCATTTTGAATCACTCCTAACATCTTTGAGCAAGCAAGCAAGCCTCCCTCCTCTATCATTCTTGATTTGAGCTTCATTCTTGAGAGAAGAGTTGATCCAAGTGCATTGCATCGAGTTCTTGCATCTAGAGGCATCTGGGGATGAGATCGGTGGATTTCCCGTTTTTTTCTTGGAGGCACCGCTCCTATTGGTGAAGTGGTGGAGGCGTTGGCAAAGAAGGTGATTGTTCTTGGCCACCTTGGTTGTCTTGTGAGAGGTCGGGAAGACAAAGTGCAAGGAATACATACCTCTGCTTTGGGTACCACACTTGTTGAGTGGTGTGTTGAGGCTAGCAAGGGCACCGTTTTAGCTAAAAAACACCATCCTTGTGTTGATCGGCACAAGAGACTAGCTTTTTCGGTGTACAAGTGAGCGGGTGAACAAATCGACTTGTTCATTGTCTTCGTGTGTGGATCATCACCATCAGTGGTTGATTGTTCATCTACATCCCGGTGATTGGTTCATAGCCTCTTCAAGTCGGTATAACAAGTTTCTCTCACTTGCTTTACTATCCGAGTTTACCTTGTGTAGAGAGCTAGCACTTGCTTGTGTAGGTTGTTCTTGCTAGCATAAGGATCATATTAGGATTGCTCATTAGCTAGAGTAGTGACATAGACCTTGTGTGGACTAGAGATCATAGAAATATTTAGTCTTATCACTAGAATTTTTTGACCATTAGAGCTTAGAATAAATTTTTTTACGCCGTGTTTTATACTAATCGGTTTGTTTAGTTGAGCTTGTAGAAAATTTTTATAGGCTATTCACCCCCTCTAGCCATCTAGGACCTTACAAACGCGCTCGGTGGATGAGTTTTCGTTGGCTTTTTGAGCGGTGCCCACAACTTAGAATTACAACTCATTTTATGATGAGACATACTTTGTGAGTAGGTTCATGCATTGGTTTATGAAGACATTAGAGATATTGTGTTACATATCCTCGGGATATTGATATCTGCTAGTGCTTTGGCCCTATTGCAAGAGGTGGAATTAATTAAAAAACAAACCTAAGTCTCATATTTCTTCAAGTCAACACACAAGTTTTTGGTGAGAAACCTAAACAAGGTTGAAGTTGAGAAGCCAAAGCCTAGCTATGACAATTCTAACTAAAAGCTAGCATCTAAAAATTTGAATTGAATGGATTGTGCTACAAGTTGGTTTAAGTGGAGTAATGGCCATAAAAATGTTCCAATTCATGTGCTAGAAGAGTTGTTTGAGGCCCTAGAGCCAGGGGGTTGGGTCATTTTCTATCGAGGATGGCAAAGATGATACTCGAGGATGAAACAGTTATGTCTATCTATCTATTTTGAGCTAGGAAGAGAAAAACAATGAAGATTGCTGGTCAAATTGGTAAAATTTTTTTATTGAACCTTAGGCATTTTCGTTCGGGCCAGGTTGGCAAGTTTACTTATAAAAAGGTTCCATGCATACCCACACATTTTGTTATCTCTGATGGTGGCCCAATGATTTGCTCTTCTAAGATTCCAAAAATAAAAGTGGCTTTGCTTTCACTTTGTGGGGTGTTACCTCCGAAATGTTTTGATATGATTTCCGGGGGCGGGGATGGTTAGAGGATTGCAGTCCAATGTGGGTGCATTGGGGCAAGAAGGAAATGAAGTTTGATCTTCATGGTCAACAGGTCTACCTTACAGGATTGCATTCTTCTGTGGGTGGGTGCACCAAGATTAGTGCCTCTGGCTTGAAGGGACTATTGGACAAAAAGGCAGTTACTCAATGCTACCAGATCCAAGTGATGAGAGTGTCAATGACTAATCCAAGTTCTGCTGACTGTGCTGTCCATGCTGTTAACTTCACTGATAGTCCGGAGGTTCCCACTGAGATTAAGGAATTGTTGCAGTGTTATGAGGATGTGTTCCAGGAACCTACCACAACCAACAGGTTTGACCACAAGATACAGCTAGTTCCTGAGGCTAGGCCAGTGAATATTAGGCCTTACAGGTATTCACCTGCTCAAAAATCTGATATTGAGAATCAAATTGATGATATGCTGCAGCAAGGAATCATCAAGCCCAGTGTTAGTCCATATGCCTCACCAGTTCTATTGGTGAAGAAGAAGGATGGAAATTGGAGGTTTTGTCATTACGGCCAAGAATAAGCACCCTATGCGGTTGTAGAAGAATTAATTGATGAGTTAGCTGGTGCCAGGTGGTTTTCCAAGTTGGATTTCAGGGCAAAAGTTACCATCAGATATGTATTGACCCTGCTGATACTTACAAAACAGCTTTTTAAAACCCATAATGGCTTGTTTGAATTCTTGGTGATGCCATTACGGTTGACAAATGCACCAAAGAACATTCCAAGGTATCATGAACATCATTTTTGCTTCTTTATTAAGGCAAGGTCTACTGGTTTTCATGGATGATCTGCTGGTTTATTCTGCTACTTTGGAGGAACATGTGCTGCTATTAAGGAAGGTGTTTGATATTCTCAGAGCCCATCAGTTTTATATTAAAATCTAAATGTGCCTTTGCCCAAAGATTGAATACTTGGGCCATGTATTTCTTTTGATAGGTAGATAACCGAACCCTCAAAGATTCAGGCGTGGCCCAAACCAAAGAATCTCAAGGAGCTTAGGGGATTTTTCCAGCTACTACCAATAAAAATTTATCGGAGTCTTATGGATTAATCGAGACCCTTGGTGGAATTACTCAAGAAGCGCGCGTACCATATCCATCGGGCCGGACAAACATCAAATGGCATTTGGCGGTTGAAGGTGGCTACCGATCCAAGCCGGGCTATTCGATTTCACGGGTTTGTTGGAGGCGAAATGATGCTAGTGATCAAGGATTTGGGGCTGTTCTTATGCGGGGAGGGTCACCCTATTGCTTATTTAAGCAAGATAGCGTGCAGGGTCTTTCAACATATGAGAAGGAATGTATGGCCATTTTGACGGCGTGGAGAAATGGAGACCCTATTTGCGGTGCCGCGTCATTTCTAGTAAAGACAGGTCATAAGAGTTTACTTCATCTCACTGACCAGAGAATTCAGACCAAGTTGCAACAGAAAGCTGTATTAAAGCTAATGGATTTGCAATTTAAGATAATCTATAAACAGGGGCATTTGAATGCTGTAGCTGATTCCTTGTCTAGGTTTCCACAGGATCAGTCAGTATTGGCCTTATCCTCTTGTTATCCAGTTTGGTTGGACAAGGTCAAAGAAGCCTATGTTGATGATCCTATAGCAGCTTGAGCTCTTGCGTAGCCCCTGACATGTGATTCAAATTATTCTCTGGTTAATGGATTAATTCGATACAAAGGGAAAGTTTGGTTGGGAGGTAATTTGGTGGCTCAACAAAGATGTTTTGCGCGCGTACACTATGGATTGGTGGACATTGGAGTGTTGGCAACTTACCGGAGGATCGGGCAATTATTTCATTCGGCTTGAAGAAAGATGTTCAAGACTATGTGGTTGCCAACAAGCTAAGATAGAACATGTCAAAAAGCCCGGTATGTTGACTCCTCTATTGACGAGCACCATGGAAGGTGGTTTGTATGGATTTCATTTCGCCCTACCCAAGTCCGATCGATTTGATACAATATTGGTGGTCATTGACAAGTTCACTAAATATGGCCATTTTATTCCATTAGCTCATCCATATACACCTATGGGTAGCTAAGCTTTTTCTCGCATAATGTGTACAATTGCATGGACGAGAAAAATTGTGTCGATAGAATCCAATATTCACTTCGATCTCGGAAGGAATTGTTCAACATCAATCAGGTGCTTATGATGTCATCTTCTCACCATCCAGTCGGATGGTCGACCGAGAAGCTCAATCGGTGTTTGGAGAATTTTCTCGGGTGTGCCGGTGCCTATTATGCCAATGGCACAAGTGGATTTCGTAGAACATGGTACAACACAACCTATCGACTCGCCGGGCTATAGTCCTTTTGAGATCTTATATGGCCATCCTCCAAGGCATTTTGGTTACGTCGGCGATATGGCGGTTGGATGCGGATTTTTTTTTGTGGAAAGAATTGGGGAAGATGTTGTCAAGCATCATCTTCATCGTGCTCAACAGTAAGTATGAAGCATCAAAGCGAGACAAAAGGCGAGTGAGAGGAATTCTCGATGGGTGATATGGTGTATCTTCTCCATACATTGTGGTCAAGCGTTGCACCCCAATCGAATGCCAAGTTGATTTTCAAATTCTATGGACCATTTTTGCAAAGGTGGGTTCAAGTGGCATTGATTGGAATTGCCTCGATCATTGTCGTATTGGGGTGTGATTCATGTTTCTCGTTAAAGCTTCATGTTCCACCTACGGGAGTGCTTGAATCCGATATCACGCTGCGTGCCAAACACGAAGAAGAGGTCCATCCAATTGGATGCAGATGAGAGTGGTTCGGCCGGTGCTTCTCACGGTGGCGCAAATTCAGGTATGTTGGTCGGATTGTTGCTAACTTGGGAGGAAGCTCATGATTTGAGGCGTCGATTTCACGATAACCCATCTTGGGGTCAAGCGGATTTCAAGCGGAGGGGATTGTTTGGCGTCGGATGTAAGAAGTGCAAGAGAAGAACGTGTGAACTCGATTGGGCCTTGTATTCGTTTATGTTGGTAGCTACTTTTGGCCTTGGGTTGTTTCATTGCGGTGAAGATAGTGGTACTCTTGTAACTTAAACTTACTAGCGTCGTCAGAATCGAACATTTTGAACATGGAATCCCCAAGAAAAGCAAAAGAATAAGCAGTTATCTAGATAGAATGTGAGGGACAAGGCTTAGGCACATCATCCATTCACATCAATCAAAACTTTTGACAATGGTTGCAACTTTCGATCTAGCACGGGATGAACCCTAATCCTTGGACCTTACAACCTGGCCAACAAAAATAAAATCCATGAAAGAGAGATGAGACAAGTTCTAAGCATCAAGACAAGGGCGCTTGAAAGGAAACAACGACCTTGATTGAGAACCTCGAGGAGAACCATAGCTTGAATCCAACTTCTTCCCAATCCTTGTTGCCACCAAGGGAGTTCATCTTGTGAGAACCCAAAGATTGGTGGTGAAATCGGTGTATCTCCAAGACGTGGTAGAGAGGGGGCAAGCAAGGCTAAGATTTTGAGATTGGATCTTTTACCAAAGTAAAAAAACTACTCGGTCAAAGGCTAGATAACAGGACCAAGACAATCGGTCGATGAAAGGACCTTGATGTCACCTAGAGGGGTGAATAGGAGTTTTTTTTTAAAAAAAAATAACACGAATGAGCAATGTACGAAACCTCAGGATGCAGAATCTGCACACAACACAAAGAAGCTCAAAAGACAAGTTCACCAAGAGTTACATCTCAAACCAAACTTGTCGATGTAGCTAGTTGGAGATGTTTATAGTAGCAAGTCACAAACACAAACAACAACTAGATCAAGTTGAAAGAACAAGTACCTGCACTCACAAACACACACAACAACTAGATCAATTTGAAAGAGATTAATGTAATTCAAAGTAGAAGAGAGACAAGTGATTTGTTTCACTAAAGTTTGGATTACCACATGAACCCTCATCTTCGTACAGTAGTGGTGGTGAGCAATTCATAAAGCTCGTGCTTGTGTTGGGTCTCTCTCAACCACTATCCTCATCTCCACTAGATGATATTTTCCCTTATGGATCAAGATCACAACCCTAACAAGCTTTCCCATTGCTCACCACAAGTATGATAAAGCCTGTCAAGTGCTCAAGGTTTTTCTTGCTCGCAATTGCTCTAACTCTAAATCTCAAACCCCAACCCTTAAATCTCACACTAAATAACCACTTCACTCTAATATTGATTTGCAAATTAAGAATCATTGTGTAGTTTTGCATGGCGAAATGATTTAGACTAAAAGTAATTTCATACTAGAGTCATTTAGGGGCTTGCTTAGATGAAATAGATATAGTGCGAAATAATTGATGTTAGAGCCAAATTTTGTACTCATCAACTTTAGTTTGGCATTGTTATTTTGTAGATAAATTTTTGTAGGCTACTTATCCCCCTCTATCCATCTAGATCCTTTCACATGTTTGATTATATATGCTCATCCTTGTGACCTCCACTAGTCACCAACTCACAATTTAAACAATGTTGCTTACTCAAATAATAAGAAGTTGAATACCAGAGGACGTAGGTTGTCTTCCACGAAGGCAGAAGTAGAAGAGGGAGCACCGACAGGCCGACACCTCCTCCAAACTCCTTCCTCTCTCTTTACCTCTATATTTCTAAAGACTATAGCATAAGGAGGACTAATCTTCTCTTGAATGTTCATGGATGCGTGGCTCCTAGGGTCTTGGGCTTTTTATATAGGGTGGAACAATGAACCAGATCCCTTGCATCAAACCGACCTTGAATAACAGTGGAGATCTAATCTTTAAGGCGATGGATAGCCAACATAGTAACGGGGAGGTTGTAGGTAGGTGAAGATCTCTAGAATTGTATTGAGTAATTAATGACAACCTAGGACTAATCTCTATGCTTAAGTGTTATCTAGTATGAGATGAATCCTACTCAAGTCATGGTGGAAATGATGATCATGGTGGATGCACGGTGTTGATCCAAAAGATTATCAAGTTCATGGACTTGGGAAAACAAGATGGAAAAACAAAATGGTCTCAAGGCAAAGGTATATTTGATAGGGTCATTTTGTTTTGCACTCAAGACACCATAGTGGGTGTGAGTGATTCAGGATCGATAGCCGAACTATTAAGAGAGAAATTATTTTGGAAACTTTGATCTCCATGTGCGCCTAGGTCCAATATCATGTGCATGCATTCTTAACCTAGAGAGCTAACCCAACCTTAAAAATTGATTGTGAAAATACTAACACACAAGCACTTGGTGTTGTATACTTGGTGGTGTTGGCACATTTGCGAAAGTGGTGGTTGTTTGAAGGGTTGAGATGGATTCGACACTTATGGGAAAATGAAATGCTTATTTTCTACTACGCCGAATGCAAGTTGGTGGTGAACACATGTTATCTCTAGAGCTCAAGTTGGTACACTTGTTGGCTAGCATGTTTGTGCATAGGTGGAGAAGTTAGCTGTTGATCCACCACCACCACCCACTCCATCTCCACTAGTAGTGATTCATCATTAGTAGTTGAGAATGAGTCTCTCAAGAGAGAGGTGGATGAGCTCAATCATGCCTTAGGCAAAGCCAATGGTGGTGAGGCCCGCTTGCTAAAATGCTTGGGTAGCCAAAGGTTTTCTCTCAACAAAGAGGGATTGGGCTATACTCCCAAGTTTGCTCTAGTTAATTTGTAGAATTTTCATTAGGCTATTCACCCCCCCCCCCCTAGCAATTTAGGACCTTATAGTAGGCCAAGGGCGCCTAGCCTGATGGTGGGGCTGATCGGCCTGTCTCGGTGATAGGTGGGCCCCACCTTCAGTGGCTTTCTCTTATGTACTCTAGATCCTTCATATGTTGGTACCCATACGGAATATGCTTTTTATGCCAACGTCTTGGATATTCCTTGGCTCTTTTCCTATTTAATACCTGTAAAAAGCAAAACTTTACCAAAAACTTGTGAAACTCTTTTAGTTTAACCCCTAAGTCTATGTTGATCTTTGTTTTATACCTTTTTTCATGATTTAAAATGGTTGTTAACCACCATCAACATGGTTGATATATGGTTTTGAATTGTATGTTGAATATTAAATTTTAGGTTGGTTGGGGCATATGTATCATTGTTTTTCTTTATTATTGTTTATTTTGTAATAGTTGCATAATCTATGTACCTATTTTTGAACCTTCATCACCGCTTCTACAACATTTTTTTTAGTTCCAACAAATTGTGGATTTAAATGACTTAGAATTCCTTGTTGTGGTCATGAATTTTCCATGATATTTATTAGCAATGCATTGCATGCATATACCATAATACAAATTAAGAATCTAGTGATGATCAATGGCTCACCCATTGCGATCCAACAAACTAGTGGTTCATCTATTACGTACCATCTAGCCAAGAGGTCCAAAGTGGTGACTTGTTGCCTTTGACTTATGCATCATGATGAATCCAAAAGGGTGGGTACGCTCTTGATCAACATGGCTTTTGTGGAAAGAAGAATCTCGCAATTGCTCAAAAAGGACTGCCATCATCACACCAGTAGTATTAGTCATCATTTGTGGTTCTTGGTCAAGTGTTGTTGGTTGATCAAGCAAAGGAGAGCATGTGGACTTTGGAGGCATGTTATATGTGCTTTAAATACACATTTTTCATCACCTTATTTTGAAGTGGGCATTGGGGTTTATTATATACTTTTTGAATATCATACTTCATGCTACTAGTGAATAAGGGCAACAATATCATACTATTCTCTAGAGTTGGAACATTGGTTGGTGGATGGTCTTGAGCTCCATATTGAGTTTCTTAGAGCATATATATATCATTGTTCTTTCGTTCTTATTTTTTTTCATTTATAATATTTGCATATATGTACCCATTTTTGAAGTTTGATCATTGTTTCCACATTTTATGTTTGGTTTCATCCAACTAATTGTGGGTTTAAATGCCTTAGCCTTCCATGTTGTGGTCATGTATTTCCCATGATATCTGCCGTTAATGCATTACATGCCACTACCAATTTTCCAAATTAAGAATCTAGCCAAGATCAGTGAATAACCCGTTGTGATCCAACCAAACTTGTGGCTCATGTATTACATAATATCTATCCAAGAGATCCAGAGTGGTAACTCATTTCCTTTGATTTGTGCATGCTTGCACCTTCCATCCAAAATTATATTGTGTATGCTTTGTTTTGATGTAGATTTTGTGGAAAGAAGAATCTTACAATTGCTCGAAAGAACTACACATCATCATCCTAGTAGTATTAGTCATCGTTTTTGGTTGTTGGTCATTTTTTATTGCTTAATTAGTGAGAGGGGAACTTGTGGACTTAATAGGGATGTTAGGTGCCTAGATTACACTATTCGCCACCTTATTTTGTAGGAGGATGTCAAAGTCTATTATATAATTTGAATATCTTACTTCATGGTACAAGTGAGAATAGTGGCAGGCACATCAATTCTAGATCTAGAACATATGAGTAAGTTTAGAGCTTTGTATACAACTTTAGTCGCTGCAAGGACCCATTGTAAGTTTTAGAGCTCCATTATAGGATCCCAAGAGTAATTGCTTCTGAACTGGCTCTACCACATCATTAGTGAACTCCACGCACATGATGACATGAGCACACCAACAAATCAGCCAAGACCAGTGACGAGGACTCATCTGTCACTATTGTTGTACACACGATGCATCCGGTGGCATGTATATGCCATGCCATTGCTAGCACAGTGATGATCAATGCACTGTCTCCATGCTCCTTTTGCTACCACACAGAGAAAGGACCACAAATAAATGTGCATGTACATCCATACGCCACCCAGCTAATCACACATCATTCTTGGACTTAGTTGGATGGTGTGAACTAGCCCGCTATTCCAACACGAGACATCCCCCATTCCACCTTTGCCAACACGACACCAGTCGTCGGATACATATGTGACGATCCTGATCGTCCTACACTTTTGCATCATGGTAGGTGCCTTAGAATATTTTATTATCCTCCCTTTTATTCACTACAAGAGACATGTGGGCCCCAATGGCTCCAACACGCCATGTGCATCGTGCGACGACCTGTCCACCTACTAGTCCCTTGCCAAGTGCATATATTGACGAGAGGCCGGCACCGCTGCACAACCACTCCTATGCTACTATTGCCGTGAAGGAGGAAGGCAACAAGCGGTAGGACTTGCAAAGAACCATCTTCTCCGATTCCAAGTGCATCTAAGCGATTTCTCTTTGATTCCAGGTTTTTTTCCCCTCTCTCTCTCTCTCTCTCATGTATATATGTTCCTCATCTGAGTCATTTCTTTCTGATGCTTCTTTGTCTTTGGAATGGGTATAGATTTATTAGATTTTTGTGTTTGTGTGAAAATTTATTATCTCTTTGTCACACAAATCTCTCTTACCTATTCTTATTCTCATGCTCCTCTTTGTCTTCTAGATCAGATCTCTCAAAAGACATCAAAATCAAGGCAAACAGATTCATAGTGTCTTCCATGTCGCCTCTCTGTGACTTGGATTGGTCATCAGTCTTATGAGAGTAGAGTCCAACAACAGAAGTAGCTGCCAATAGCACAACTTGTTGCATCAACAAAAGGGCAAGAAGTCTTGGGAGAGTGTAAGCTGGTGTGACCAATCTATGGTGTTTTATTCCTATGGCAGCCTCCTCATCTGTACCCTTCTTTAGGATCGGTGATATGAAGATGCAACCACAGGGCTCCTCTCTACACCAAAACTCCATGACTATGCCTGGTGATGCGGAATCGCCCAAGAAGAAGAGGAATCGGGCAGGAAATCCAAGTAAGTCCACTAATCTTACCTATCACTTAAATGACATGATTGATAAAAGATGCCTTGTCATATTCACTAAACAATATAAAGATTTCTTTTGTGGTCTGATCGATTGACCATTTGATGCATATGTGTATAGAACCTGATGCGGAGGTGGTGGCGCTATCACCGCGGACACTACTAGCGACAAACCGGTTCGTGTGCGAGGTTTGCGGCAAGGGCTTCCAACGGGACCAAAACCTGCAGTTGCACCTGCGCGGCCACAACTTGCCATGGAAGCTCAAGCAAAGGAACCCCAAGGAGGCACGTCGGCGGGTGTACTTGTGCCCAGAACCAACATGTGTGCACCACAACCCAGCTCGGGCACTGGGTGACCTCACGGGCATCAAGAAGCACTACTGCCGCAAGCATGGTGAGAAGAACTTGAAGTGCAACAAGTGCAACAAGCTCTACGCTGTTGAGTCTGACTGGAAGCAACACAGCAAGACCTGCGGCACCCGCGAGTATCGCTGCGAATGCAATGCTCTCTTCTCCAGGTTCGTTCCTTTGGTCTATTCTTCCCAGCCATCAATTGCAACGAAGCTAAAACAATAGAAGGGGTCTGTACATTGTGGGTGCATAGGTTTTTTTTATAAGATGCATATATGATGAAATTTTAATTGTGGCCATTAGTTTGATAATTTCATATGGGTGCATCTGAGCCCATATTAATAACCTACCTTCGCCCGTGACCACTAGCTTGGCCTGTTAACTATTTACAATGATTCCTCCTACCTCACTTGCGTGGGTACACACATGTCTCTACCAGGATTCTTGCTTTATCGTTTCTTACTCCATTTCTTTATGGACTATTATGAATGATGATTGTGCCATGATGGATTCGTTGATGAGAGGTGATGTGATGTTTTGGAGTTTGGGTTATCTAGGCCTTGTTTGGCAAATCTCAACTTCACCCGTGAATTAGTTTTTTCTTAGCTCTACGAGCATCTTTAACCGTAAAGATAGAGCTATTTTGGTGAGTTGTTTTGCTAAATAACTTTGCATGTTGATTTTCTTAAAATATGCTCTCATAGAATCTCACATAGGGCCAACAAGTGTGAGGTGAAGCTATGAAAAGCTACTATTCTCACATTTATCTCATCGCATTCTTGTTTGAGAGATTAATTAAGGAGCTTCATCAGTGAAGTTGTTTGCAAAAAACTTGTTTGGCAAAAAAAAAAAAAAAAACTCATGAAGGTGGTAGTGAAGCTATGCCAAAGTGTTAATATGGTGTGGTTTGAGGAATGATGTATTAGAGAGTTCATGATTTTTACTTACATTTTTGTTTGGTTTGTAAAATGAAAACACCTCATTCTTAGTATGCTAATAATGACTATTAATTATATAAAATGAAATCATATTGCAAAAAGTGATAAATAAACTCTTAATGCATCAAAATTTATAGTAGAGTGATTCATTGTCACAAACACCAAAAATAAGATGGTCGGTGTGTGTAGCTTGCTCGTTTAGGATTCTTGCACGCGGGGGCTGCTTTGGAGATACATAGAGATAGGTTTAATTAAGAGAAGGATTTGAGCTCATTCTATGTTCTAAAAAAAACTTGGGCTGGTTTCTTGATTCTTTTATGTGAAGTTCATGCATGCAGTTGGTTTGCACGGCACATGATGACCAAATGTTATGTTTGCAATAGTTATGTCTCCAGCAAAATGTTGGTGACAAAACCGTTTCAAACATAACATAGGCCTTGCTTTGGCGCTGCTTATATTGAAAGCATTATGTCTCCAGCATTGCACCAGTAGTTTTTACTAGGGACCATTCAGTACATTTATGAATAGATAACATTTGATTAAATAATTAATGTAGTAGCTTTCTGTAACTTATAGAATTTCTGCTCCATAAATAAGTATAGTTTACTTCTACTAGTAGAATTTCTACTCCATAAATAAGTAGCTTCCTGCCACTTATAGAATTTCTACTTCATAAATAAATAGCTTGCAACCACCTGTAGAATTTCTGCACCATATATAAATAGCTTGTTGCCACTTGTATATTTTCTCCTCTCAGAAATAAATAGCTTACAACCACCGGTTGAATTTTTACTCCAAAAATAAGTACCTTCCTGCCACTTGTAGAATTTCTACTCCATAAATAAGTAGCTTGCTGCCACCTATACAAATTTCACTCAATAAATACAGTAGACTTCCTTCTAGAAAAAAAAGGGATAATGATTGGCTAGATGTTATTGGTTTAATATTAAGTAGCTTATTTTATTTGATTTTGTATGAAATATTTGGTCAATAAAAATAGTAGAAATTTTTAGAATAATTGGGGAAAATTAGATGGTCAAAAACATTTGCCACACTTAATTTGCACTCTTCAATGCACGTCATATTTGATGTTAACTCCATCGATCTCAATTAAAAGTATCATTTTTGACTTTTACACTTCTCATTTGACCGTCTGTCTTATTCAAATTTCTTATGCAAATAAAAATAAATAAATTATTTTTAACGCAATTATAATCATAAAATAAGTCATAATAAAATAATAATAATATATATATTTTTTTTTATGAATCCAAAAGCACAACACTTTCAACGGGATATGAACTTTAAAAAAACTTGTTATTTTAGCATGTGCATATTTTATGGAACACACACACACACACACACACACACACACACACACACACACACACACACACACACACACACAACACACACACACACACACACACAAGAACAACATGTTATTTTATGGAATTGATGGAAAGTTCTTGTTTGGTTTTTGCATGATTTTCTCATATAACTACAATGGTACCAACTTTGCCTATAGAAAAAAACACCGGGTATATTTTTGTAAGCCTAGAAAAACAATGACCTAAAAACAATGTCCCCACTATTTTTTTATTTAAAGAGTCTATCTTGGCATTTGATTTTATATTGATTGATATGTTCTATGATTTATATTACGTGAATAGCATTTCTGGCGCCCTAATAATTTTATTATCATTACAACTGTTGGTAATTTCAAGGTGTACGTTATATTTATACAAGTTGCATTATCTCTAGATTGTGACTTTTCTATATCCACGTACCCATGCAGGAAGGACAGCTTCATGACCCACCAAACTATGTGCAACAAAGCAGTGGCGGCAGATGGTGAGACCACCCAGATGTTGCCGGTGGGCGACGACCTCTACGTCGACTCAGGCAGCGATAGCCTCGGGCTCTCCGGCGCTGCCACCCACATGCATGGCTTCACAGATCAAGGCCAGTCCTCTTCAGCAGCAGAAGCCTCACAGTTTGACCATGTCATGCCATCCTACCCGGACTCCTCCATGTTCCATTCTCTAGCGCCAGACTTCTGCTCGTCGTCGTCTTTCTTCCTCAGCGGCGGCAGTACTGCTAATAACCAATATTTGTTTGAGCACAACAGTGATCACTATGAAGGCAGTCAGGGCCATCTCCTCCATGGCAAGGCACCCATGCATGACCTGATGGAGCTTCCTGGACAGCTGTACCAGCCAAGCAGCGATAATGCCTACCTTGGTCTCTTCTCCAGCAACACCGGTGGCGCATCTGGCAGCCAGGGCCCTCTGCCCCACGGCAAGGAGCCCTTCCATGGACATGACACCCTCCTTGAGCATCAGCAGCCCTACCAGCCAGGCACCAGTAGCGCTAATGTCAACCTGTCAAGTCTTGGCTTCTTCGGTGGCAACAATGGTGGTTGGTCCGGTAGCAGCCAGCATCAGGACACGCGCCTTGTCAACCTGGGGCAATTGAACGGCGGCACCGGCAGCAATAGCAACACCAAAAATGGTGACGTGATGGCATCCACCGGAAGCCACTTTGGTGGTGGCTTCTTCCATTCTCGGCCTGTACAACTCGCGTCCATCTCCATCGGCCGGGCTCTCGGCGACGGCGCTCCTAATGAAGGCAGCGCAGATGGGCTCGACATCGAGCACCACCCACACCGGCCCCAGTGCGCTGCTCAATGCTGTCGGCTTCACCGTCACCGCCAGCGGCCAGGGGACTACCAAAGAAGGGATGATGTCTCACGAGGCACACTTCGATGATCTTATCATGAACTCCCTTCCACTAATGGGAGGTACCACCTAGCGGCTTCTCCGACACTACTACAAGGATGGTAGGTGTGGATGGTGGCAACAATCAGAGCACAAGGGACTTCCTTGGCGTTGGCAGGGATGACGCGATGGCACCTCCGGGGTTCCACATGGGCACTCTGGACCCATCCCAGATGAAATGGTTCATATGATGGATCAGCTGGGAATGAAAAGAAGATGCAAGAAGGAAGTCAATAAACCCAAGATCATGCACGTTAAAGGTATCTCTCGCATGCATGGAATAGTATGCTAGTGAGTGATGATCAGAGAGATCGGGTAAACTTAAACTAGTTTTAGTTGTTTTCATGAGTTAATTTCTGTTTTCATATGCTGCCATGGTTGATATGGCTAGCAGGGTTGCATGCAAGGCAGCTAAACTTGTTGATTTTGTTTGTTATTTCGGTACAATTCCATGGTGTTTTTAAGTGTTTACTATATTGGTTGAAGAATTTTTTTGAGGTTGGACTTCTAAAGTACAAACATAAGCACAAACACACACATCCACACCACCACACACCATATGCGCACAACACACACGAGTGTGCATGCTAGACCTATCAACTATACACACCACCCACATCCCTCTAGAGACTCACACCACAACACAACACACACAACACAAGTGTGTATGCTACACACGTCCTTCTAGATATACACACACACACACACACAACAAAAAACAACACACCACACATGCACAACACAACACAACAACACAACAACAAACAACAACACGTGAATGTGTGCATGTTAGACCTAGCACCTATAAATAACGCACACATCCTTCTAGAGACTCACACCACCACACCACACACACAACACAGCTGTGCATGCTACACACACATCCTTCTAGAGACTCACACCACCACATAACACACACACAACACACATGAGTGTGTGCATTCTAGATCTACCAACTACACACACCACACACGTCGTTCTAGAGATCGACCAAGTCCAACAACTTTTTAGACGACGGGCATTCCCTAATCCACATGGGCGCCCTGGACCCATCCCAGCTGAAATGGTTCATATGATGTGGCTCAGAGAATGAAAAGAAGATGCAAGAAGGAAGTCAATAATAAACAAATTGAAGAGCATGCACATGAAAGGTACCTTTCACATGCATGGGATGATAAGCTAGTGAGTGACAATAAGAGAGATCGGGTAACAAACTTAGACTAATTTAAACCATGATTGATATATGACACTAGCATGGCTGCATGCAAGGCATCTAAACTTGTTGATTTTGTTATTTTGGTACAATTTCATAGTGTTTTTAAGTGTTTACTATTTTAGCTGGATGTCGAGTTCTTCATCATGCAGAGGTCAGGACATCATAATAGAATTTAAGCACAATGTTTTGGGCCTTTACTGCTTGTTTTCTCGTGCTCTTCTGGATATATGTTGTGTTGTTGTTGTTGCATGATGTGATGTGATGATGATGTGGTGGTCATATTTCATTTTGGGTTCTTCTCTGGGTCGTGCTCCATTGAAAGCTGAAAGGGGCTGCCAGTGCGGAATGGAGAAGCATATATAGGCAATGATTCTGGTATTTGGTTGATCTGGAGTTCAAGGCAACATAGGAGGAGCTACACCAACAAAAATCTATAGAAGAATGTATCATCTATGATTGTTGCTTTGCTTACTGCTTGACTTTGATGTATGGCCTATAACCCTCTCTCACTATCTCGCACACACATGAACCTACCTATCCTATTTGGCAGAGTTCCGTCTTCATCCAAAACTGCTCCAACTATTCTCATCAAGCATCTTTTTTGGCTTTGGTTTCTTTTGTTAGAAAAAAGTTTGGTAGACCAACTTCTCTCATAGTTTTTCTTTTCATTGACTAAATTAGCAAGGGAGACCCCTAGTTTTTTTGCTTTTTAGTTAAATGAAAGAATGCTTATGTAAAGAGAGATTACAAGGTATCTAGGCCCAAAAGAAAAAAGACAATAGACATTACATAAATATATCTCTCAAGGTATTGAGTAAAAGTCGTCTAGTGGACTTGGCTTTGATGCACACCAACCCAACCTCTTCTTTGAACAACATCTTCCAAATATTGATACTTCTTGGGCCATTATCAAAGATAATCTTATTTCTGGTATTCAAAATTACCCAACAGATAGTGATGACAATTTCTCTAAAAATAATAATATCAAAGTCTATTTTACCTTAAAGAATAATATCAAGAGGGGTGAGTTGCAAATTCCAAATGACAACAATATCTGTCAAAAGGGCATTCAAAGAATAGATGGAAGTAGGTTTCATCACAATTTTAATCACAGAGCACACAGGAGTAATCATTTAGGATTCTATTTTTTCTACTCAACAAGTTCCTTGTATTAACCTGTCCCTTAGAGGCAGCCACAAAAAGAACTTGGGATTTCCCAAATTATGAGAGACCCAAAGCCATTTGAAGAGAGATGAGGTGGAAACAAATTGGAGGCGGCGATTAGTGTCGATGCGTGCCCGCCCGTCGAATGGGTGCGTGGCGGCTTGTCATTGGATCGCTAGTGCTTCATCTTGCGTCGGCTCTGATGCCCGCTCGGCTTTGCATCGCCCTACTCGGTGTCCGAATTGGCGGCGAAGTCATCGTCGCGTGCCCGCCAGAACTCTGACGCGGAGCCGGAGCTGTCGTTGGGCGTTGGGTGACCCTCGTCTCCACCCCGGTCATCCTTGCCACCGTGGATGAGAGCGTGCCTGTGCGATGGCCCATGACACGGCCGTGGAGCTCGGCCTCCACTGCATACCCTCTACAACCCTCGTACGGTCCTACTTGTTGCACACCAGGAAAACACGAAGCCATTGATCTGGCCGGCGATGCGGAGCCGAGTGGGCATCAGAGCCGACGCACAACGGGGGCACTCGCGATAGCCGAGAGAGCCGACACACGATGGAGCACTCGCGATCCAATGACAACCACGCACTGCGTGCGGTGAGCACGTCGCGACACGCCATCTCCAATTTTTTTCGATGAGGTTGGGTGTTTACCAATTAGTAGGGCATAAACCTTCTTAATGATATACCTTTGAGACCCCTAAGAGTATGACCATGAATCATCAATGTCTTCATTCATGTTAAGGTTATGAAGAGTTTGGAATATCTGTTCCAACTAATTAGCCGCCAACACTGGTAGGGGAGAGGGTTGAAATTTTATCCATTTCATTGTTTAGTAAAAAATGAATTGAGCATTTAGGCTTTCTAGCAAAATAAAACAATTGAGGATAATTTCTCTCATTGGTTGATCAATCCAAATATCTAACCAAAAAGACATTGAATTTGCCTTTACCTGCCTTACAAACTTCAAAATTATGGAATTTCTCAAAAAGTTTCATGATATCTTTCCACCAAAAAGAGCTCATCGGGCTTCCTGCATGGGGTGGAGTTAATTCATATGAGTAAAAGGAGGACCATTTGAGGGGCACAGACACCCAAGGTAGGTCAGCATGATTATAAAATTGTCCAAAAATTTCATAAGGAGGGCCTCATTATGTCTCTGGATGTCAATGATTCCAAGTCCACCTTGATCTTTGGGTTTGCAAGAAATTTCCCAACTAGCTAAACAATTAAGTTTTCTGTTGATATCTGGCCTATAGACAACATTTTCTGTATTTGTCTATCTATTCAATCACATGAGGTGGAAGCTTGAAAGGTCCTATATGGCTAGAGGGGATGAATAGCCTATTAAAATGTCTACAAAATCACTAGAGCAAAGTTGTTAGTCCAACAAACGGCATATATGCGGGTGCTCTAGCTCTAATGGTCGGCAAGCCACCTAATGATAATTCTAGTTGCTAAAATCTCTAACTCACCTGGAGCTAGGCAAGAAAAATCACCTTCTCTTCCCAACGCCTCCAACAATCACCATACTGGCTAGGAGTGGTCCTCTCTAAGAGTAACAAGAAATCCACCGGCTACAACGATCTTCAAGTGCCTCTAGATGCATCTCTCAAGCAAATGCACTCAAGATTACTCCCAAATCTCTCAAAGATCTATACTCGAGCAAGTGGGGAGAGGGAGAGGGTGTGCTACGCTCAAAGGATGTCAAGTGTATTCAAAATGCCAAGAAGGACTCGATTTGGCCATACAACCCAAAATAGGGAGGGGAACCCCCCCAACCGTTATCCCCACAGGATGGGCAACGGATGTGCGCCGCGCAGGGGCTCCGGACGCCTTTGAACCGTGTGTCCATTGGTCCAGATCGACGCCACGTGTCTGAAATTAAAAACTGGTTGTTCGATCTTCAACGGTCAAACTGACGAGCACACACAAGTTAGAGGACCAGCGGACATGGCGATGCCTCACACTAGGTGCGTCCGCTGCCTTCGTAGTGAATATAACTAGTGTTGTCACGTTTGTCAGAGAGGCACCTGACGCATGAACTGGACACGTCCCACGCCCAAACTCGGCGTCAAGAGAGGCACCGCACCCTATAGGTTCTCGGACCTCTTTTCTTCAAGTGGACACATCCGCTGGGTCACCTTCAGACGCAAGCTTGCATCCGCTGCTCGCCAATCAACTAGCCGCCTAGGCTGAGCCAGCTGATGCACAAGGCGATGTGTCTGCTACACATGCTACAACATCCATTGCCCTAGCAGTGTCCTTTTCCACGTCAATCCACTTTAACCTTGCTTCTCGGTCACCAGCCACTACAAGTGTACACCTTGTACAGACGAAATAGCATTTTTCAAAACAATTTTGCAAGGCTAGAAGTTAGCTCTCTAGATCATAAAGGCATTGACATGATGTTAGACCTAGAGGCACGTGAGGATCAAAGTTTTCAAATATTTCCCCTCTTCGTTGTATGGCTATCGATTCTAAACCACCCACACAATCTATGGTGTCTTGAGTGCAAACCAAAGTAGACCTATGTTTATCCATTTGTCTTGAGCCCATTTTGATCACCTCTTTCTCATTTCCAAGTCCAAGCACTTGATCATCTTTGGATCACTCCATGCATCCACCATGACCACCATGCTCCACAACTTGGCTAGACCAATCTCCTACTAGGTACACACTTTAGGTAGAGAGATTAGTCCAAAAGGGTTTCATCCATTAGCCAAAACCAAACTAGAGATCTTCAAAGCTTCAAGGTACACATATAAAAAGTTGGCAAGGCTGAGAACATTGAATTGACTAGGATAAGTCTACCATTGTAGGATAGAATTTTACTAATTCTAGACAATATTTTTTCCACTCTAGAAAGCAAAGGAGCTTTGTGGTCCCAAGAGGAAGGCCTAGATATGTGAAAGGCATATCCCCCACTTGCCATCCAAAAGGGTCGGCCAGAAGAGATGTACTATCATTGCTAATGTTAATAGGTGCCATCTTGGATTTTTCAAAATTAACATGGATACTAGTGGACCTAGAAAAAGTTCTCAGAATCCCTTCAGATTGGACAAACCACACTAGAATCTCCATAGTTTTTCTTACATAGGCTAACCCGACTTTTATATAAATTATTAAGTTGATACAAACATACACAACACACACTAGCCGGGAACACCAACCGGATAAAATAGCCCCTAACACCACCACAGCTACGTCAACTGAACCACCAGACGACACAAAGACATAAATGAGGAAAGAATTTACAAAATGCCTTCACTTTCTCCACCTTGTCATCCAAAAACATGATATTCTGCTCCTTCAAAAATGGATGCACCATCTCTATGTCATGAGGAGAATTTTGTGGAAAACATCATTAGAAGAATTATGAAACTTTGTCTCATTCCCCATCTTGTTTCTTATATTCCAAAGACCCCACAAAATCACGAAGAACAAAAATATTTTGATATATATGATAGTTCCTGCCCTCTAATTTGATCCAGTCATAAAAATTGTCCTACATACAGATAGGATATCTATCCCAATCCAAAGATTCTTTAAAGCAGAACTAAACAATTCTAGTAATGAAAGAGTTGAAAAAAATATGGACTGAAGTTTCATCCACCCCATACGGAATACATATTCACTTCCTTTCTCTTTTTGCAAGAAAAAACCCTTACTTTCCAGTTTTTCTTTTTTAGGTTGACCCATTGTTGGGGTTCATAATAATGGACCCCTCAAAAGGGCCATCATGCTAAGGCCCAATGACCCATCGGCAGAAACAACAACAACTAGCAGGCTCATGAAGAGAGCAGCCTGAAGGAACCAAAGGACACGGCCTCGGTTCTAGCCCCGACTCGCCCGAGCCTTGAGCACGGATCTGAGGCTCGGGATAGAATCCTTCCACGGAAGGATAAGGGCAAACCCCTTTGTTGTAGGATCCGGTGAAACCGGTCGCGAATATGCCGCATTTGAGTATCCGGTAACGGGTTGGCTCGGGACAAGCGACCACCGTCGCCCAAAGCCACGCCACCATGCCATTATTCTAGTGTGGCGGGACCCTTCATCATGAATAGACTTGTTGGACACGAAGCTCATCGCGTCGCGCCCAATCTATGGCCCACATAACCCAAAAATCACGGTGGAAGGGTTTCTTCTTTGACTAACGCCATTACGCGGGCTCTTGGACTAACGCGTGCACAACCTTTGGGCGCGTGTAACACCCGTGTGTTACTTACTAGTTAAGCCATGGTTTGGACAAAAATAGGTTTAGTTATAGTTGGTTGTGTTGTTGGATGATGGTTTGATAGTACAAAAGGTTGGGAATCTGAAATTTGAATCAAATTCAAGTTTGAATTGAACCGAAAACCCTATTTTCTATTCCCTCTTTTATCCCCTTTTCTATATTTCAAAATCTATGCAAAATTTGACAAAACTTCCAAAAGCTACTTTGTAGATCTTTTCTTGATGAACAAAAGATATGTACAAAGTTTTTCATGTTTTTGAGTAATTTTAAAAGTAATTTTGAATTCAAATTTATCCCTTTTGACCCCATTTCAAAAGTCATAGTTAGAGGCCGTTTGGGTCAATGGCACGCGTCGACCGCGGTCACCCCAAGTCGACGAAACTAATGGCCACATGCCCCGTAAGCGATCTCGGGGGTGTGCCAAATCGAGGAACGGACAACCGCGACTTTGGGAGTGGAGATGGCGGGGGTAGCATGTACCCACCCTACTTGGGTCAAACCGTCATTAGGGACGGGGGTAGGGAGGTGGAATCTTGTGCTCTTGGTGGCGATGGACCCGGTCCGTTTTTGACTTAACCGAGTGAGGGTTGATATATGCAAGCTTAAGTGCTACATATGTCATGTGGTTAGGGATCCCCAATTTGGGTATAATCGGTTTATGAATCGCCGTTGCTTTCGGAGAAGGAGACCATTCCACGACCTTCATCGTAGTAAATGATGGAATATGTTTTTGAGGAAAGAGAGTTGGAATAAGAAAAATATGTTTGCTCTAGAATAGGATAACCTAGAGTTTATGAGCTATTAATCGAATTAAAATCTTGAACTAAGGATTCATTTTTAGTAAGCTTTTCTCGCAAAAACGAAGTCCTTGATTCTTGCTAAAACCTTTCCTTGATTCCCTTAAGCCTGCATTCACGAAGTCTTCTCCTCTTTTTCCTTGTCGGTTAAGTCTTGTTGAGTACTCCCGTACTTTCGGGGTTTGTTAACCCCTAGTCTTGACTCGTGTTGTTTAACCAAGATTATGTCGGTGGGCTCGACATGATCGGGTGTCTTCTAGTTCTACCTAGCTTCCACAAATTAAGTTAAGTTTACTCAAATGTAACTTACTCACATTTTGTAAAATTAATGTTATTATTCTTAGCACTTTCGATCTATATTTTTGTAACAAATGTTGTAATGTTGTAGCTACTCCTTTGTTGATCGGTATGAGTTATCAATGGGGCTTCTTAAGTTATCGGGTGTATACGCACGACTATCGGAGGTCTTTGGGACAATGACAAAAAGAGGTGGGCCCGTAATTAGGAGGTTACATTCTGAGAATGGTATCGAGCTCATACTTAGGACCAGCTACAATATTACTTTTGAAAACTTCAAAATGATTTTGTAATTTAAAAGTTTTTGAAAGTAACAATTTAAAAATGATCTTCTATCTTTCCTTATGCTTCGAAAGGCTTCGAGAAGTTTTTTCGATGACTCAAGTAAAAGACTTTGAGGAGTTTTCATCATTTCTTCGAAGATCTTCCGGAGAATAACTAGAGAGTCAAATACCGCCAACAAAGTTACGCTAAGAGCCATCCACCCTTTTGCCAAGATCAAAGAAGATGTAAAAGTATTGCCCGATATATCTAATTTATGTCCCGACTAACGTTGTGAAGGCGTATAGGACGAGCATACATCATATCATCCATATAATGTTGATTCTTCCTCCTTTTAATCGGACAACTATTCTTCTTTATAGTTGTTTGTCCTAAAGCCCGCCCTATACCAAGTTTTTGGTTAAGGGACTTCCATTTGATAATCTTTTTCTTCATAAGTTCCTAATCTTTGGGAGCTTGTATCTTGCCATGTCAACTCTATTTAAAAGCCTCAGTTATTCTTTGATTTCTCGACTCATACATGTGTCGTATTTTGACTTCTTCAATCGACACATATTCTTCTCTTCATTTTTGACGACCAACATGTGTTGGTTGAGAGTTGCAATAATTGTGTCTTATGGTAGAACCATGATCCGTGATCGGGAAATAGCGTCAAAACACAGGGTCTCCCGTGGATTTGCACCCATAAGGAAATACACGGGCGCCGCTTATGTCGGGTCAATGGTTGATTCACTATAGTCCACAATTAATGTACTTTCTCCATCCTTGTAAAAACTTTTGGAAATTCATATTCGTAATTCTTTGGAATGTTCGAAAATCATCTTGATTGCAACCATCTTTTGATTCCAACTACAATCATGATATCAATTCGTTTTGTTTCATAAACTTCTTGCAAGCCCATATGCTTGCCATATTTTCTTGCCCGTTATTTGCCCCACGAGATTTGTCACCTTGAAATTTCGAAATTAGATTTCTTTTTAAGGGGAAAGATCTTCATATTGCGATTATTCATGATTATCTTGTTGCATTATAAGTAGATATCATTGTATTGCATATGTTGATTTTAGCATTTATATATAGTGCACATGAGGTGTTTCATATGTTTTATGAAATGAGGTTTTTGTTTTCGATTGAGAGCTTGATAAATTCTTGTGAATTCATTAGATGTTTAATAAGTTAGTTTTCATGAATGAATTTTATCAATGTTAGGTGTTGTTTGTGTTCATTGCTAGTCTATGTGTAACTTTGGTGAACCCTAGTCCGATTAGGATGTTATATGTAAGTTTATGCCACGGCTTGTGTTGTGCCGTGTGGAATCAAGCCAAGTTTTTGTTGGGTCTCTTAGGCGACTCTTGCCATGTACATCTCCCTTTTGATCTTCGATAACTCCTTGGTTTTACGCCCTAGAATCTTGGTTAATTATTTCCAAACTCTTCTATCCAAACTCTTCTAATATTATATCCTTGGCTTTGATCTTGAACCACCTCCATAGTGACTCTACGCCTTGGAACTCCTTTGTTTGCTATCCTTCTTTTGTAAATCCTTGGTCACCACTAATTTTTATCATATGGATTCTCTCCGTGGTTGTGATTTTTGATCGGTGGTATTATGATTAATGATTTCTAATCATAATCCATTACAAAACTACACTAAGCATTCCCTTGCCGTGAATTTCCTTGGTTCTTTATCTATATTCTATCCAGGACTCGTATATCGGATCGGTTGCTTTGAGAGTTTCTTACGAAAGTTACAAGAAAGGTGACCCTTGAAGAGCGAGTGCGACATCAACATTAATGGACTACAAGAAGTGGTAGATAAGGGACTCGCTTAACGATGACCGAGTGTAAGCGTTGACCTACCGTCAAGCAACTTATGTCGCGTCACTATTGGATCAAGAGGACATGAAAGATTGGAAAGTTGTCTCTTTACGATAAGTTCTATCTTTCTTTGTCTTTGGCATTCAATTGGAATTTACCAAGCTACAATCATACCCGGCATTTCTATGACATTGCGGGGGCATATATAGATTGCTTAGTTTGAATTCTAAATTGTGCTAATAGTGAAAACTTTGGAATCTTCTATTCGATTCACCACTCTAATGATTTTTCGATAAGGCGGGATCACCGTGGCATTCCATTGCGCCACGTGTCTTCGAGCGTCGTGAGCATCAAAGCTTCTAACGCCTTCTTTCTCCCTTTCTCTCTCTGTGCACCATATTTGTTTGTTGCCATCGCCTTGCACCGTACCGGACCCCTCCATGGTTTGAGCCAGCTACTTGCCTCCAGGGAAACCCTAACCTTGAGCGAGGCACCATAGGCTGGTGGCCGCTTTTGCTTTTGTCTCTCTCTCTTCTCTCTCGGCTTCCTCTTCCTCGGTCGCCCGCAACATCTCTAGCTATAGAAGCGCAACTTGGGTACTTTGCCGCCACTTCCATCTCTCCAGCCCATCGCAAATCTCCTCTAAAAATCGCGAGTCGATTTCCTCTTCAAGTGTGGTCCCAGCTCAAGAAGAACCGAGATAGGCGAAGACGTGGGAGCTAGTACTTCAAGCTCAAGCTCTTACTTGCGGATTCAAGTTGCGGTCCAAAGGTTCCGCACGCGTTTTCGAGAAAGAAGTCCGCTTTTTTGTTTTAGAAGGTCGAGTCTACATCCGTTAGCTTATGGCCCTAGGATTTATGCATTGCCTTCTTGACATGTTGTGCCTCCTCGGAATGCGTTTTACGGAACTGGGGTCCTTTGCGTTTTTTGGTCGCTTATTTTCTTGGTGTTCCTTCTTTGTCCTCGCCTGTCTAAGTTTTCGAGTAAGGCTTTGCTATGTAATAGATGTGTCACTAGACCCGGGGAAGTAATCTTTTGTACCATCTTTGTATCACCAATGGTTTTATCATCTTCTATCGTGTGGGCAAGTTCTATCATCTTCGGTGCAGTTTTAAAGCTATGAAAATCTCTCATTGCTTTCTTGGAAGTTCCGTTCGAATCTCGGGACGAGATTCGATAGGGAAAGGTCGTGTAACCCATAGTGTTACTTACCGTTAAGCCATGGTTTGGACAAAAATAGGTTTAGTTATAGTTGGTTGTGTTGTTGGATGATGGTTTGATAGTATAGGTTGGGAATCTGAAATTTGAATCAAATTCAAGTTTGAATTGAACGAAAACCCTATTTTCTATTCCCTCTTTTATCCCCTTTTCTATATTTCAAAATCTATGCAAAATTTGACAAAACTTCCAAAAGCTACTTTGTAGATCTTTTCTTGATGAACAAAAGATATGTACAAAGTTTTTCAAGTTTTGAGTAATTTTAAAAGTAATTTTGAATTCAAATTTATCCCTTTTTGACCCCATTTCAAAAGTCATAGTTAGAGGCCGTTTGGGTCAATGGCACGTCCTCGGCGATCACCCTGTGTCGACTAAACTAATCTGGCCACAAGAGAAGCTCGATCTCGGGGTGTGCCAAATCGAACGGACAACCGCGCGACCTTTGGGAGTGGAGAGATGGCGGGAGTAGAATGTACCCAATTGGTCAAACCGTCATTAGGGACGGGGTAGGGAGGTGGAGCCTCGGTGGCGATGGACCCGATCCGTTTTGGACGAACCGAGTGAGGGTTGATATATGCAAGCTTAAGTGCTACATATGTCGTGTGGTTAGGGATCCCAATTTGGGTATAATCGGTTCATGAATCGCCGTTGCTTCGGAGAAGGAGACCCGATTCCCTTACCTTCATTGTAGTAAATGATGGAATATGTTTTTGAGGAAAGAGAGTTGGAATAAGAAAAATATGTTTGCTCTAGAATAGGATAACCTAGAGTTTATGAGCTATTAATCGGAATTAAAATCTTGAACTAAGGATTCATTTTTAGTAAGCCTTTCGCAAACGAGTCCTTGATTCTTGCTAAAACCTTTCCTTGATTCCCTTAAGCCTGCATTCTGAGTCTTCTCCTCTTTTTCCTTGTCGGTTAAGTCTTGTTGAGTACTCCGCATCGGGGGACCGACTTCGTCTTTGTTTAACCAAGATTATATCGGTGGGCTCGACATGATGTGGTGTCTTCTAGTTCTACCTAGAAAGAATAAAATTAAGTTAAGTTTACTCAAATGTAACTTACTCACATTTTGTAAAATTAATGTTATTATTCTTCCGCTTTCGATCTATATTTTTGTAACAAATGTTGTAATGTTGTAGCTACTCCTTTGTTGATCCCGGTATGAGTTATCAACGGGGCTTCTTAAGTTATCGGGTGTATCCAGCCTATCGAGGTCTTTGGGACAATGACATGCAGAGGGAGGGCCGGTAATTAGGACCATGGTATCGGAAACACAAAACCCTAACTCTTCTTTACCCCCTTTTCTATATTTTAAAATCTATGCAAAAATTTGACAAAACTTCCAAAAGCTACTTTGTAGATCTTTTTCTTGATGAACAAAAGATATGTACAAAGTTTTTCAAGTTTTGAGTAATTTTAAAAGTAATTTTGAATTCAAATTTATCCCTTTTTGACCCCATTTCAAAAGTCATATTTTCTGGCAGAAATTTGAAAATCTTCAATTGTGAAAATTGAAGATCTTGAAATTTTTAAGCCAAGTTCTTTGTTTGGAGTTTTTCGAGTTTAGTTCAAATTTTGGAAGTATTTTGCAAAAATCCGAAAGTTAGGGTTTGGGAGCTACTGGTTACGCGAATGGAAGCCCATGCTCTCGCCCGGCGTCGTCGTGGCTCAAGAAAAAACCCTTCCTTTCCACGTTCCGTCCTCTTCCTTTTTCTTTTAGGTCTTCTTCTTCTTTCTTCTTTTCTACCGTCGCCGACGTCCTAGGGGTTCACCGCCACCGTCTCCATCCTCTCCATCTCGGTCAAAGCTCCGCCTCTTCATTGCGCATCCATAGAGCCCGCTAAAGCCTTAAAGCGGGCCGCCACGGTACCTCACCGTCGTCAACTCATTAAGGCGTTTCCGCTTGCACTTCCTCATGCTTTGGCATCACCTCATCATCCTAGTTCTCATGCGCTTGGCGGTTTTTGCGGTCGAGCTCGAGGGCAGCCGAACGCCGTCGTGCGCGCCGCCGCCGCCCGCCATCGCCGTCGGTGACCTAGCTCGCCGCTTCCCGCGTAACCAACGAGAGCATCATGCCCGCGATGAGCCCCTACTCCTTTATACGTCGTCGGTTTGATCTACGCCCACCGCCGAGGGCGTCCTGTTGGCCGCACGGCCCGGCAACCACCGCAAGACCTCGATTCCGCCGGGCTCTTTGCGACTCATGGGCGGTCTCGCTCTCCCGCCGGGCCACACTCAGCGGGTGCTTGGGCCGGACCTTCTTCTTCTTTGCTAGACCAGTGGCTTTGAGCCCGATGGCTCTTTTCTTTTTATGAAATGTTTTATCAATTTACGTGATTATGAATAGTCGATTTTGTGATTTTCATATAAATTCAAATACTTGCTTATAAATTCTGAAAAATTTTTGTGTAGCCTTTCCATGAGTATGCCTACCCATGAAAAATTTGAAACTTTGATTTTGAGTAGTTCTTGCATGATTTAAAAATACAAATTTTAATTGAAAAAAATGCATCTTCCATGAATTTTAGAAAATAAAATATTTGTTCAAAAATCATGAAACTTTATTTGGTACTGTTTTTATGGCATGATCTATCTGTACAAAAAGTTTGAGATCATTTTGACAAAGTTTATGTATTTGTTATTTTATGCTTTATTTATTTAATTGTTAAATGTGATGTTTAGTGTATAACGACTTAGGTTTTTGTGTGACTTTTGGGTTGTCTTGTGAATCTTGGATCATACCACAATCAAATGGTCCTTGAGAACTCCTTAGGCAATGATGATGATATCTTATAGGCAGTTCAACAAGTTGGTTTTGTTGGGTTGCAACTTTATCGTGAAGGAAAGTGTATTTAAGTTGTTTATCATTTCATGCATCCATCAAGCATCATGTTTACCATTCCATCATGCTAAGTCATGCATCATCTACGTGTAGTGTAAACGAGAGTGATGTGGTTTACGATGATCAAACTTTGGAGAAGGTGCATACACCGATGTGTTGGTGTCAAGTGTGACTTCGGTGATCCATTTGTGGAATCGACTTTCCTCGCAAAAAGCAGGCAAGCCCGGTTACATTAAATCCTTTCTTGATGTTTTAAAAGTTTTAAATCACTTTTGTCTATGCTTTGTTGCATTAAGTAATTAGGAGTTGAGTGATAACCTAATTCTTGCATTACCATCCTTGTTTATTTCAATACCATCCTTGATAACTTTGGAAAATGCTTAGTGATGACGCTTAATTAGTTAAGCTTTTTCATCAAAATGATTTGTTTGAGAAGATGGTACTGTTTCGGAAAAGAAAGAGATGTAGTGATGAATTTGAGATCGGACGGGGACGTAGGTTGAAAGCCGGCGGGATACCTAGCCGTGCTTGTCCCGTGTTGGTCGATTTAAGGACCGTCCCGTTGTTTGGCCCGAGTGAAATCGGGACTTTTTGAGCGCAAGTTGCTTGAGGCCGTTTGGGTCAATGGCACGCTCGATGGCACCATGGGTCATCCACGAAACTAATCGCCACATGCCCCATGCCGGTGAAGCTTCGATCTCGGGGTGTGCCAAATCGGGAACGGACAAACCCACCGGGAGTGGAGAGATGGCGGGAGTAGAATGTACCCACCCTCTTGGTCAAACCGTCATTAGGGACGGGGTAGGGAGGTGGAGTAATCTTGGCTGCTCGGGTGGCGATGGACCCAAATCCGTTTTGGACTAACCGAGTGAGGGTTGATATATGCAAGCTTAAGTGCTACATATGTCGTGTGGTTAGGGATCCCCAATTTGGGTATAATCGGTTCATGAATCGCCGTTGCTTCTCGGAGAAGGAGACCCGATTCTCGACCTTCATCGTAGTAAATGATGGAATATGTTTTTGAGGAAAGAGAGTTGGAATAAGAAAAATATGTTTGCTCTAGAATAGGATAACCTAGAGTTTATGAGCTATTAATCGGAATTAAAATCTTGAACTAAGGATTCATTTTTAGTAAGCTTTTTACGCAAACGAGTCCTTGATTCTTGCTAAAACCTTTCCTTGATTCCCTTAAACTGCATTCTGAGTCTTCTCCTCTTTTCCTTGTCGGTTAAGTCTTGTTGAGTACTCCGTACTCGGGTTTGTTTGCAGTCTTGACTTCGTCTTTGTTTAACCAAGATTATGTCGGTGGGCTCGGCCGGTGTCTTCTAGTTCTACCTAGCTTCCGCAAGTTAAGTTAAGTTTACTCAAATGTAACTTACTCACATTTTGTAAAATTAATGTTATTATTCTTCCGCACTCGATCTATATTTTTGTAACAAATGTTGTAATGTTGTAGCTACTCCTTTGTTGATCTGGTATGAGTTATCAACGGGGCTTCTTAAGTTATCGGGTGCGGCTATCGGAGGTCTTTGGGACAATAACGGGTGCAGGTGGGCCGCGCGGGACGGGCGCATCGCCTCCCGCAAGTCGTCGACCGCCGGCTTGGAGCTGAGCGTAGAAACTTCTTCTTGGTTGTAAAAGTAGAAAGTACTACTTGAGCTATAAAAGGAGGAGGAACGGAAAAGGGGATCGCCCAAAAAGCACCCCTTCCTATTGTGAGACTTGGGACTCTGTCCCTCTCCTTCACTTGTATCCCCTACTACAAGCACCCCGGTGCGAAGTAACATGAAGGAAGCCTCAATGCTGGATGTAGGGCATTCATGTGCGAACCGGGATAATCTTGTGTCTCCTGTTCTGGTTTTCTTCATCGCACGACCACCTTCTCCCTCCCCAAAATGCTTGACGCATGCGGCATCATTCTCACTAGTCGGATTCTTGGCCGGACCCGGTTTTAAGCGCCGACACGCATGTTCACAATTTATCCTAGACAACTAGCCAAGGAAAAAAATAGATCTTATTTGGTAATCGGCTCTTCCATTTCTTGGACATTCTCTTATTGGTAACAGCTCTGAATTTTAATTATACATCGATCTAGTTGTATACCTCTCCTAGACTTATCAGGAATCTATCCAAAGTGATCATGGTCCTCATTCAACCTCAATTCATCCAATAAGTCCACTAACCTCTCCCATTACTTTAAATTGTCAGCCCCAAAGCTCTTCTGAAAATTATGTTCCATCCATCACCTTCCGAACATGCACTCACCACCAAATCTTTGTCTCAACATAGGTGACAAAAATATGGGAATTACAATTTCAAAGGAACCAACCCTACCCAAACCTTCTCCCAAAATCTAATATATTCATATTATTGCCCGTTGCTTTGCAACCCTACTTTAGATTTTCCTTAGTTTTGAGAGAACCCCTATCTAGAATTGTGAGCCATCCACGATCTGTAAGAAAGATGATCTACCTAGGTATTTATTTTTTAATAATTATAAAAAATTAAAATGGTTGTTACTTGTAGCTAGTAGTTGACTTTGTTGTCACTAATTAGCTCCTTACAACCCCCACTCTCACTAAAGTCTAAAACACAGATGGACATATCAAGGGGCCCAACTGGTAGAGCTTCAACTCCATTTAAAATACCCCTAGCTATTTCGATGATGAAGCGGTTCTTTTTTTTCTCTGGCTTGTTTGTTAGAAAAATGTTTGGTAAAACAACTTGTCAAGGTATTGAAAACGACAAAATGACAGTAACACCTTTTTTTCATTCCTTTTTTTTCTCTTTATTCCTCTTCTCTAGCTATCCACCTAATTAGCAAGCCTACACCACATGTGTGTCCACAAACGTCGCCTCTTTGTCGGCTTCACCCCCTCCACCCATCCCACCAAACCAAGGGCCTCAATTTTCCCCGCATCCTACACTAAGGCATCTCCATGGCAAATTGAAATGATGCACCGATGCGCCCCACTCCATTCTATGTTGATGCACCCTAAGCAAAAGCATTGGGCCAATGAGAGTGAGAGTGAGAGGGAGCTGAGCAGAGCTTCCTTTTGTTGGCTCATGTTCCCTGTTAGTGCTCCTCTTTAGTGTGTTTATTATCTGGACCTTTACTTGTGTGACAGTTTAATGAGAGAGTGTTTGTTAATTACTAGAGTCATGAAGCTACTCGTAGAGCATTACCAAACACGGCGTAACTATATAATGGAAGGATTTATCATATATATATGAGGTGCATCAAAAGTTTTGCTAGGGGACATTTGGAAGTACCTAAATGTTACATAGCAAAGGATGAAGACGTGACGGATATAGCCCACGTGAAAACAAAAAAATTGTCACATAACACCTTTAGCTACGAGGAATAATAGGCCATGAATGAGTCATCGTGTGTGCGTCGTAAATTGTGAAACATGATATAATTTTTAGTTTCTACAACTTAAATGTAACGCCATAAAGGCTATATTTGTTGTGTTGTGATGCACTAATGCCCCCCCGCTTCACACTTCATGGATGTGCACACTGAGCCGACGGGAGCAAGGCGGAGCTAAGGAAACCTTCCTTTTGTTGGCACATGCTCCCTGTTCGAGCTCCTCCTATTAGTGTGTTTATTGTACGGTTCTAGGAGCTATACTTGCACAAACAGTTCAACAGGAGATCATTTTGTTATCCTGGATTTAGAGTCGTGAAACCTCTCTAGAGTGTTACCAAACATAGGGGTAGGGTTTGACAGTGACGTAACTGTATAAAGGGAAGGATTTATCATATACACATATGAGGCACATCAAAAGTTTTGTTAGGGAACGTTATATTTGGAGGTAGCTAAATTGTACAGAACAAAGGGTGAAGGCCTCATGGATATAGTCCACGTGTAATTACAAGAATACCAATTTTGTCGTAGAACAACTTTAGCTACGGGGAATAGGCGACAAAAGATATCTTTTTCCGTGCGTGTGTCGTAAATTATGAAACATAGCATGATTTTCATTTTCTACGACTTAAGTGTCACGCCATAGAAGGCTATATTTGTCGCAATATATGATGCGCGGATGCCTCTCACTCCATGCTTAGCTTATGCGCACGCTGAGTCGACGGGAGCAACTGAGCAATAGGGAGAAAAGCAAACCTTCCTTTTTTTTTTTTTTTTTTTTTGGCGCCGCGGTCTCCCTGTTCGTGTTCATCTTAGTGCGTTTAATTTCTAGAGCTTTACTTGCGCAACGGTTGAACGGGCAGGCCGTGGAGTCATGGAGCTGCTCGTGGAGCGTTACCTGACACGGCGTGTATATATATAAGGGAATTGAACGATCTATCGTGTTCATGCATGTGACCGACCGAGGCACATCATAAGTTTTGCTAGGGAACATTCGGAAGTTGCTAAATGCTACAGAACAAACGGTGACACGGAACCATAATACAAAAAACAAAGGGTGACGGTGTGAAGGATAGTCCACGTGAAGAGAGAGAGAGGACCCTGCCAGGCGTATGCGGCCCCTGGTGGTGTGGTGTTTGCGGCGTCCTCTGCTACACACTGCTACTGTTACCCACGGGGAGTCAGGGAAACGTTCGTAGGCCACCGGCGCGTGCTGTGTACATTGTACGAGCGCCGTCGTCAGGGTCTCGGGGCCGGAGAATGAGAACGAGCCCCTGATCGGTCTACGCTTACGGACGCTTGTAGTTGTACATGCATCACTATAGGGGTCCGTGTCCGTGCCGTGTCTCAGAATACCCCTTTTCACTCGGCGCGAGAGACCTGCGGGGCCCAGTGGCCCCCACGAGCCGCGTGGGCCGTGCGACCACTCCACCTGCCGGTCGCTGTCCATCTCTCTCTCTCGTCTCGGCGGCCTCGACCCGTGCATCGATCATATATTAGCGAGAGAGGCAGGCAGCGCTTCAACCACTCCCACCACTCTCTCCTATTGCAGCCGGGCTCGAGGGCAGCGGAGGAGGAAAGCAACAAGCGCTAGGGTTCGTTCCTGCTGTATGTTTGGTTTCGTTCCTCGCGCAAATTCCTCTCGGCGTTTTCTCCATCGGTGTTCATCATCTTGTTTCCGCTATTTTAATCGAATCCTGCTGCCGGTGTCCGATTATTCTCTGCTCGCTCCTTGTTTTCAAGCGTTTGTTTGCAAGTTCTAGAGAGAGCCCATCTGCTCCGATCCATACTACTATACTGCCTTTCCCCAACCTCTCTCTCTAGCTAGCCCTATTCTGTGTTGGTCGTTTGAGCCATTTCCTCTCCAGCCGCTTGAGAGCTTTGGCACGGGTTTGGGTTTGATTTCTTGGTTTCTTGCGGCGCGTGTGACGGTGTGAGTGCAACCTGTTTGTCATCTCCCTTGATTTGTTTGCTTGCACCAAGGGATGGATATCTGATGGGTGGTGGTCTATTTGGTTCGGTGTGGCCTGTTGTGGCACACAGATTTATCCATCCATCCTTGCTATCTAGAGCTCATGACTGCTAAATCTTGGTCGTCATATTTATTATCTCCTTCTCACACGCTCTTCTCTTCCATGGTTTGCTCCTCTTTGTCCCTTTAGATCTCTCTCGCAAGACGCCGGAATCCAGGCAGATACATACACGGAGCCGGCCGGCGCCTGCCATGTCGTCGCCTCTCTCTGACTCGGACTGGTCGTCGGTCACCTGAGCTACTAGTAGAGTCCAACGACGGACGACGCCTCCGACTCCGACCGAGTGCGCCAAAGGAGCTCCGTGTTTTCTTTCCTCCGTTTTCCGATGGCGGCCGCCTCGTCCGCGCCCTTCTTTGGGCTTGGCGACATGCAGATGCAGCCACAGCCACAGGGCGGCTCCTCCTCTTCTCTGCAGCAAAACTCCACAGCCGCTCCCGGCGCCGCGGCGCCGCCGCCCAAGAAGAAGAGGAACCAGCCAGGCAATCCAAGCAAGTCCCTCCTATACCACTTTTGATGATTATTTGTTCAACGATCAATCGACGAGATGATTAATAATATTTCTTTTGATCGATCGTCGATCGGCTTGTACACGTTCAGATCCTGACGCGGAGGTGATCGCGCTGTCGCCGCGCACGCTGCTGGCGACGAACCGGTTCGTGTGCGAGGTGTGCAACAAGGGGTTCCAGCGGGAGCAGAACCTGCAGCTGCACCGGCGCGGCCACAACCTGCCGTGGAAGCTCAAGCAGAAGAACCCGCTGCAGGCGCAGCGGCGGCGGGTGTACCTGTGCCCGGAGCCGACGTGCGTGCACCACGACCCGTCGCGGGCGCTGGGCGACCTCACGGGGATCAAGAAGCACTACTGCCGCAAGCACGGCGAGAAGAAGTGGAAGTGCGACAAGTGCAACAAGCGCTACGCCGTGCAGTCCGACTGGAAGGCGCACTCCAAGACGTGCGGCACCCGCGAGTACCGCTGCGACTGCGGCACCCTCTTCTCCAGGTACGGTTTTTTTCTCGATCGGGCCATTCACCCGTGTTTCGTTAAGAGTCTCCGGCCGCTCCGTTACGGACCGCCGGTCTGCCCGGCATGAGCTGCTTGCCGTTCATTCTTTCCTCCATTTCTTTATGGATTCCTTTTCGCAATGCATGATTGTGTCATGATGAGCTAGAGGCGGCGGTCGATGATGTGATGCGTTAGGGTTTGCTGGTTTAGGATTCGGCTGCCGGGGCTCTAGTCGAGAGGTTCAGGAGGGACTGGAGGAGCTGCTCCCCTCCCACGTGAGCTTCTCTTGTCGACATGCGCGCAGCACTCTTCCTGACATGGCCAAGTTCCTCTTTTTCACCTCGTAATCCACGCCTCGCGAGTGCACACTCTCTCGGCATCCCCACCTCTTCTGTTCACGAGATGCATGCATGGCGAGACTTGCCAGAACTGGGCGCCGTCGTGCGTGGTGCCGGCTGGCGCTGGCTTCCACCGGTCTGGCGCGGTTCCAGTTTGTTTCGTTTCCTTCTCACTCGTTTTACTTGTCACATACTAGCTGTATGTTTTTCTGTACTAGCTACAGCTTTGTGCATCTGTCGTACCTGCAGTACACGTACGTTTCTCTTTGGTATGTATGTGCTGTAGTACGTGTAGTGCACTGTCCACTGTGCATAGCTGGTTTTTTCTCTGTTATCACTATCAGGACAATCTCTGTGCTGGTTTTTTGAATCGTTTTGTTTCTGTGAAATTCAAGAGTTAATGATGTTAGTTTGCACGGCCAGTCAAATGTTTTGCTGGCAACAGTTTTGTGTGTGCTCATTCTACCTACAACATTGCTCATGTAATACTCCATTCAGTACATTTATGAATTTACAGATAACATTTGACTCACTCCATAAATATGACCTCACTAATTAAATGTGGTAGCACAGCACATATATACATTACTAAAAATTACTGCCTCTTAAATAAGTAGCCTGCCACTTGAAGAGAGTTGTCACACTCCATAAATAAGTAGACTTCCTGCTCGGAAAAGGGAATAATGATTAGCTAGATATTATTGATTTTAATATTAAGTGCAATAGATTATTTTTATTGTTTCATGATTTTTTATTCAATCTTTAATTAGAAAAGGTTGTGTTGATAAATTGTTGGTTACTACTAACTAACTGTGGTCAAAATATCTAACACACTTGACTTTACAATCTCTGATGACAACTGTTTTTCTCACCCTGGGCATATTCACCGCTACCCACTACCCGAACCTAACTAAACGGATCCGAACCCGATCTACCCGAATCCGCAATTTGGGGTTTAAGTTCGGGTAGCAAATGAATACCCGAACTTTTATTGGGTAATTCGGGTAGTATCTGGTTTTTTCCGAACTACCCGAATTACCCGAACTTTTAAAGTTGAAGGAGAACGTTTTTTTTTGAGGGATGAAGGAGAAATGAAGGAGAACGGCCGGTCAAAGTTGTTCTTTTGAATATGTGCTTGTGCTTGTGTGGTTGTGCAGTACTTTACTACTAGTCTACTAGACTACTACTACTTATAAACTTACTTGCATGTTTGTGATGAGATAATGAGATGTGGTTGAAAAAACTTCAAGTTTATATCAATTATTTTGTCCAGTTTATGTTGCTGAAAAAATTCTATGATGTTTGAGGGTTTTTGTCAATTTACATATTTCGGGTAATAGGGGTATTACCGAACCTAGAATTATTGATTTTAATATTAAGGGCAATAGATTAAATTGCGGGGTAGCATTTTGTATCCGGGGCTGTTATCGGGTAACACTTTCAATTACCCGAACTTCTCATTACCCGAACTACCAAAATATGATCGGATCGGGTAACCCAAACGCTGATGACAAGTGAGTTTTTTTTCGGAAAATATCTTTAAAGTCTTTCAAACATAAGAGGCTTTGCAAGTTCTTCAAATATGAATATACATAATAGCTTACTTGTTTTCAAACTAAATAATGTCATATATAGATATTGGTGTTTGTGTTTTTTCATTGTTGACTAAATCTTGTCCTAAAAGATGTTTTTGAGTTTAGAGATAGTATATATATACATATACTATTCCTAACACTCTTTAGTATGGAACTTCTAATGCCCAAATACTCTTAATGCCTTGGAATATAATGTACCTTAAGAATTCTAGAACATATTATGCGGAAAGCAAGGCAAATGATGCATGTAACGCTCCCGTAATCAGGAAGATATATTTTGTTGCCATATTTATTTTGGCAATAGATGATCTATAACGTTAGTTTTTTTTTTTTTTTTTTTTTTTTGCAATCAGGTATGCATACGAATGTCATCTTTTTGAATTGAGTTTGGGGTTACTTCACATGTATATAATTTTTATAGTTTGGGAGAAATTTTGAATGCTTGGACATACTATATATATTCCAGGACAAAAGTACTTTTTTTGTTTTAGAACCATGCATATGGAATTAGATAATAGTAGTAATATCTTGTTTTTCTTTTTTTGCATAATTTTGATTTGAACGAGTGGCATTTGATTTTATATCTGTTGTTTTGTTTCTACTATTGATTCATAAACGAATTGAATACTTTTTATGAAATCTAGCTAAGATATGTTGCAAATTTTGGTAAGCTATAGTTGTATGTACGTACACTCTGCATATAATACTATAAACTATATGTATATTCGTCTGTAATTTCTTTTTAGATTTGAACACTTCCATCTTTTTTCAAAAATCTAACTCGATCTTCCATGCATGCAGGAGGGACAGCTTCATCACCCACCGTGCCTTCTGCGACGCGCTGGCTCGTGAGCGCGCAGATGCCACCCCTGGGCGCCGGCCTCTACGTCGGCCCCGGCAGCATGAGCCTCGGGCTCTCCGGCACCGCCGCCCAGATGCATGGCTTTGCAAACCAAGCCGGCCACTCCTCTTCATCAGCAGCAGCTGCTGCGCAGTTTGACCACATCATGCCATCGTCTTCAGGCTCCAGCTCCATGTTCCGTTCTCAGGCGTCGACCTCCTCGTCACCTTACTTCCTCGGCGGCGGCGCTCCTCCTGCCGCCCAGGATTTCTCCGAGGACGGCTCCCAGGGCAGCCAGGGCCCTCTGCTCCACGGCAAGGCGCCGTTCCATGGCCTGATGCAACTCCCCGAGCAGCACCACCAGCCGGGGTCGGGCAGCACCAACGCCGCCGTCACCAACGGTAATAACCTCCTGAACCTTGGGTTCTTCTCAGCTGGCAACAATGGTGGCACGTCCGGCAGCCAGGACGCGCGCCTCGTCATCCAAGACCAGTTCAACGTCACCGGCAGCGGCGGCAGTGGAAGCGCCGCCGAGCATGGCAACTTGATGGCGTCCCTCGGAAGCCACCTCGGCGGCGGCTTCTCTTCCCTGTACAACAACTCATCGCCATCGGCCGCAGCCGGGCTGGCCCAGAACTCGGCGACCGCGCTCCTGATGAAGGCGGCTCAGATGGGCTCGACGTCGAGCACTGCTGCCCACAACGGCGCGCTGCTCCGAGCTACGGGCTTCGGCGGCCAGGGGACTACTGGTACTGGCAGCAGGGCCGCAGGAGAAGGGACGACGTCTCATGAGGCGCAGTTCCATGAGCTCATCATGAACTCTCTGGGTGGCACCAGCGGCACCGGCACCGGCGGCTTCTCCGGCACTGCGGCAGGGTTTGGGGGTGTGGACGACGGCAAGCTGAGCACAAGAGACTTCCTCGGCGTCGGCAGGGGCGCCATGGCGCCGCCCGGCCTCCACATCGGCGCCCTGGACCCGGCCCAGATGAAGTGATGGATCAGGGAAGCAATGAAGAGCAACAAAGACAAGACAACAACAAGGAGGAAAATGCTAGAAAGAAATCAATGCAATAAACAGACGATGATCATGCATGATGGAACGGTAAGGTAGTGAGTGAGGGCCGATCAGGGAGATCGAGTAAAAAAACTTAATCTAGTTTTATTTTCGTTAATTTCCGTACTGTTGATACGCATGCCGATCGATGCTGGTTGCATGCATGCAACTTGTTGGTTTTCGTACAATTTTTGGTTTCAAAGTGTTTACTATTTAAGTGAACTTAGCTGGAGATGGCTGGTGGTCTCGATCTCCCGTGATGGTGATGTGGAAGCTCATCATGTGGAGGCCGGGCCGGGGCCAGAGACGTACCAGAATCTAAGCAGGATGCTTTGGACGTTTACTGCTTGTTGTGTCGTGCTCTTCTGGATATGCCTTTTCGCGTTGCATGATGATGCGTGCTGCGCGCGGTGGTGGTTATATTTCATGTTGGTTTCTTCTCTGGGTCGTGCTGCTTTCAAAGTTGAAAAGAGCCGGCCGGGGCCATTCTAGCAGAATATGCAGAATTCAGCATAGGCATTGATTGTGGCTTTGCTAGATCGATCAGGACACCGTGCAGGAAGAGCTATAGGCCAAGCAGATCGACCAAAGCACGCATCCCATTGCTCATAGCTGCCTATATATACTAGCAGAGAGTAAGCATACTGTTGCTTGACTTTGTTGTCACTGCCGCCTGATCATTTGCGTCTCTTTCTCTCTTTCGTAGTACTGTAGTACGTATGGATAATACAGTCAGCAGGATAATACTTTGAGATTTCATATAAACTATATTTGACCTCTCGTCTTATAAAGATATTGTAATGACGTTTTGTTTGTTTTATAATTTACATAAAAAATTTAAATAAGACGAGCAGTCAAACATAATTTATATGAGTCAAAGAATTTGTGGAACGGAGGGAGTACATCGAAAGTTTTGCTAGGGAACATTTGGAAGCAGCTAAATGCTACAGAACAAATAGTAAAGGTCTGAAGGATTTGTCCACGTGAAGAGAGAGACAGGAAGAGATCGAAGAGCGAGACGGAGATCGATGCATGCAAAGTATGTGCAGGTTTAGGAATTAGGACCAGACAGTCCAGCGTCTGCTGCGTGCTCTACTGTTACCGAACAGGGAGAGTCAGGGAAATGTTTGTGGTGACTGGCGATCGATTGGAGTATGTATACTGTACGTACTCCTAGGGCTGTCTGCTGTACATCGTTCTCTGTAGAGTACAGAAAGGTACAACACTACAGGTAATTTTCTCGGAATTGAAGTGACTAGTATGTCTACATGCTACTACTGTAGTACTCCAACTTAAAGTCTGCAGCCTGTAAGGAAGAATTGATACTACTATTATTATTAGGCAAAATTTGGTGTTGGACACCCCTCAAAGGTGGTTTTTCCTCCAAGACACTAAAAAATATGGCCTTTGCTCAAACATACTAAAATTTTGTGGCCCATTTGCCACACCACACTCTGTTGCCCTCCGTTGGCTACAGTATTTCTCCAACGTTATCTTCTTCATCCCAACGTTATCTTCTTCCCACGCGAGCGGCAGCGGCGGCCGGTTCGCCTCCTTCGCCTAGCTCCGCACCCAAGCTCACCGAGCTGTTGCCTGTTGGCGGTCACGAACGACATATTTTTACCGTCAACATTCCACCATAATAGGGGTGAAACTAAACCTTTTCATACTCATATGCATTTATTACTCACCTATTTCCACTTGTAGTGTTCCAAATATTATTTTGCAGAAAACATATAAATACAAGGTGGAAATCCGACCAAAATGCGCATCCCTGGAAAGCGTAAACCTGAGCACATCAAGCCCAAGGGATAAACTGGATCCACATGTCAGAACTGGGCCGGGACACATCGCATCACAACTTTTCAGAATGAACCACGACAACCCATCGAGGCCCAGCCCGAGCCGAGCCCAGGGGGGTGCGCGCGCACCCCCTGGTGCGCCTGCACCTCCACCAAGGCGGTTCGGGCCCAACCTCGGTGAGGCGGTTTATTCAATGCCCTGGAGGGTGGTGCGGTGGAGCGTGCCCTGGTTCAGTGTACCTAGACGCCGGTTCATGGTCGGTTTGGGTGTAATCTTGCACTTAGGTCCCTTTACTCCAAGTATAAGTACCCCCTCTCTCTCCCTCTCTCCACACACACACCACAAGGAGTCCAACCAACAGCACCACACCTTCTTCTTCTTCTTCTTCTTCTTCTTCTTGGTTAGAAGCTTGGAGTAGAGAAGAGCTACAAGGAGGGCTTGTCTCCTAGAAGAAAGTGCCTTTTGGTAATATATCTCTTATGGAGCATTCTTCTAATTGCAAGTCTTATTTAGTTCATGGTCTAACTTATGAATTAGAGCATATAGTATTGTTCATGTTATAATCTTGATATATGAACTAGCATATAGTCATCATATCATAACCTTGACATGTTCATATTCGCTCTTCATCGATCATCATATGCATAATATGATTAGAGGTGGGATGACGGTTTGTTGTTCCTTCGGGATTGCTCTTGTTCTAGTCCGTCCATCCGTAGGGTGGGGATCCTGGGGGGGCAAGAGTAGTGGCCTTCTATGCAGGCATGGTGCCCGGATATTAAGGTACCTGCGAATATGACAGCATGCCACAGTTGAGGGGGTTGGCGGCTGGGTCGTGACAGCCTAGTCCGCTCTTGTAATCCCCCCACGTTTGCATAGCTGTGTAGGAGTTCGTAAATGCCTTGGTGGGTAACAGACTACCTGGTGGGGTCTCCCTGTCATCCTAGACCTAACCATTCTTATATCATTGTTGCATATGATCCTAACTATATTCATTTGTATGACCATGACTAAAACATTAGAGCTACTCCATTAGATTATTCATTTATTCTTTATCTATTTTCTTTATCCTTCTGTGGTGGATTTCCAATTTGTGTGTCACACTATCCATGAAACCGTATTGCTTACCCCTGTCATGATTAAGTTGGATATCGCACATTCATAATTCAATATTCAGATGCCATGCTAGTCTACCACTTACACGCCCTCCTTTGGGAAAATATAAATAACGATACCCTGAACACTTCCGGGTGAAATGCTACAATGATAGATTCGTGCGCTTGCGAATGAAATATCAACTATGGCAAGATCTATCACCGTTGATTGACCTAGTGCTATCACCGACATGGTGGTTCCACTCAGGAATATCGCCGGCGCATTTCGAGGCGCTGTCATTAGAGACGGGTTCTAAACCTGAATCTATTGATTGCGCTAAGAAATGCCAACACCGCTCGCCGGGGCCTCCGCCGCCCGGCTCAGCGCCCGAAGCCGCCCGCGCTCCACGCCCGAGCTTCGGCTGACAGGCGGCGCATCGCTGGCTTTGGCGGGAGGGACAACTTCATCACCCACCGCTAAATCTGCGGGCGTAAAAAAGATGAGGAATGAAGGGGAAAAGACCACTACTACTTATTTGAAACCATAATAATAACAAGGTCACAGACCATGCATACATATGTAGAATTCTTTGTTTCTTCCATGTTTTCTCAAAATTAAAACTCATCCATTTTTGTAGTAATAATAAGGCAAAATTTGGTGTTGGACACTCCTCAAAGGTGGTTTTTGACACGGGGACACTAAAAATATGGTCTTTGCTCAAACACACTAAATTTTTGTGGCCCATTTTGCCACAACACACTCCGGCCTCCGTGCGCATCGTCGTCCCGACCCTCCGACGAGCGCCTAGCCGTGGCGGCCTCTACGCCCGACCCGTAGCCTAGCGCCCGCCCGCCTTCTTTGGAGGAGGAGGATGGAGGGAGGCGCGGCGGTAGGTGGAAGGAGGCGTGACGGCGGGGCGCTTAGGGCGGAAGGTGGTCTCCGGCGGACGCCGGGGAGGGAGGCGGAGCGCGGGCCGAGGCGGCAGGTGGATTTGTCGTGCGAATGCCAAGGGGGAAGGGGTGTCGGATGGGGAGGAAAGATGATGAGGGTCGGGACGACGATGCATGACGGAGGCCCGGCGGAGTGTTTCTTGGGCAAATGGGCCACAAAAATTTAGTGTGTTTGAGCAAAGACCAAATTTTTTAGTGTCCTGTGTCAAAAACCGCCTTTGAGGAGTGTCCAACACCAAATTTTTTTCCTTATTATTACTACAAAATGGATGAGTTTTAATTTTGAGAAAACATGGAAGAAACAAAGAATTCTACATATGTATGCATGGTCTCAGTAACCTTGTTAGTATTATGGTTTTAGCTAAGAATACCTTTGTTTAGTGGTGGATGCGCCCCCCCCCCATTCCTTCATCTTTTTTTACTTGCAGATTTAATTTTTCTTTTTTCAATAGAAAAATGAATCGTCCGTCCAATACCTACGGGACATTGTCGGCTTCAAAGGTAGACAATTAATATTGGTTTCTAAATTAAATATGGGACATGCTATATTTCAGGTGCCTAAAATATTCCATCTCTTCAGGCAACAATATCAGCCATTAGATACCCGACAAGAACTTTAGGTGGTGGACAAATCTTGAAGTAATCTCAACAAAACACATGTCGCCCGAATGAAGAGGGGAAACAATTCAGCACTGAAATATTCCATCTCTTCGAGGCAACAATATTAGCCATCAGATACCCAATAAGAACTTTAGTTGGTGCACAGATCTTGAAGTAATCTCAACAAAACACATGCGCCCGAATGAAGAGGGGAAACAATTCATGCGCCTCACAGATAGGAATTGTGATTAAATATAGGGCCATAATAAAGAATTTTGAGCTAAGTGTAAGACAAGTAATTACTAATAAATTAAGCAACACGACTAGTAACTAAATGCGACGGTAGCTCCTAAGCTTTGGTCAAAGTTTTGGGCAAATGATTAAACACTAGTAGAATGTGAACATGCATGCATGAAGTCCAACAAAAATAGAAAGTAAAAAATGACCTTAGAAATCGAGTCAAGTGTTGAACTCAAATTCACAAGAAGCGCGCACACATTATTATTTTATTCTGATAACACACACGTCAAAGGCCCGTATCTTCTCTTCCTTGTCCGTTTCCGGAAACAGAATCCGGCGTATCGTGTCAATGCCGTCCGTCGAGGACAAGTCGCTGAGCCGCTTGGTGGCGTACCTGACGTGCCGTGCGTTGCCTTCCCGATCGAGCACCATCTTGTGCGATACCGAGCGACCTACCACTTCGTCCTGTTACCAAGTTTTTTTCGACACGGCCGCCGCCGTCCTTTTTCGCTGTGATGAGTAGTTTCCCAAACTGTTGTGTGTCCGGGGTCCGCCGGCCGGCCCGATCGTGGAAAGCCGAGCCAGAAGAGAAAGGCGTCGCCGTCGCGCCTGCCTGGAATTGTCCGGTCCTGCTGCTACGACTGCGAGCGACGATTCACACGGCGCTGCCGCTGCGGCCCCGGCAAGCAAAGCATCGTCCAGCGATTCAGTGGCGCGCTGCAGCTTTAATTCCCAAGCACTGTTCCTGGATTCTCACGACACGCTGACCCGACACCGCTTCCTATCTGCCAGCCGGCGTCTAGTATGACGACGAGTCACGAGTCACGTTGTGCCCTGCACTTTTACCAGAGTATCTCTTGGACGACCGACGGGCCGGGGGCTACTAGGACGATGACGACGACAGTCGACAGCGATCTGTACGTGATGACTGATGAAGCATCCATGTCTTTCCGCTGCCAACTTTCTCCGTAATACAGCTTGCCCGGCCGGCTGATTCGATCTGCAGCCTTTGCATGCATAAGCAAAAGGCTCGGGAAAGAGATCTGCGCCGGCCGGGCCGGGCCTGCCACTGCCACACACATGCGCGTCCGTTCCTCTCCGGCCGATCCTTTGTTCATCAAAGCCCTAGGACAAATAACGAGTACTCCAACGTGGGACGACACTTTCGATCGGCATTATTGGCCGGGCCGGGGACGATGGCTCTTTGCCTTGGCGGCTTGCCGCCCAACCCGAATCTCCGGCCGGATCGTCCCTGCCACCACGCGCGTCCGTCCATCACACATGCATTCGCGTCGTCCGCGTGCTCCACCAGCGGCAAAAGGGATTTTCCATATATGTACTGCCTCGTGCACGTCAGTACGTTTACGGACTTACGGCTGGCCTGCCTGGCCCCCTGATGCATTGGTAGCAACTCACGTAAGTACGCAACTGAGGCATCCCTGTCTTCACTATTCTTCAAGAAATTAAGGGCATGTTTAGTTCCTGAAAAGTAAACCCGAAAATTGCTAAAGTGTCTGTCACATCGAATTTCTTATCGCATGTATGGGACATTAAATGTAGGTAAACCAAAAAATAAATTGTATAGTTTGGCTGAAAAGTACGAGACGAATCTTTAAAGCCTAGTTAGTCCATGATAGGATAATAATTATCAAATACAAACGAAAAGTGCTACAGTAGTCGAACCCAAAATATTTCACCAACTAAACACACACTAAGGCGGGGGAGAGTACGTGATGGACAGTGACACTGTGTGTTTATATAGTATACTATCTTCTTCTTTTTTTAGAATTCTAGGGCATAGCCCGGCCTGGCTGGCCCGTCCATTAAACCACATGACACGTATAAAAAGTTCAAAAAACAAAGTGGAAGGGGCAGCACCGCCTCTCAACACACCAAAGATTAACACACTACTCTGAAAAAGCCATACAAGGCAAACTGATCCCAGAACCAAACAACAGATATAGCTGACAAACGGTGACTCTGGGCCACAACACATTGAAAAAATATTAGAAAGGATCTGCCACATCCTCTGGGCCACAACACATTGAAAAAATAGATGTATCACTTCATGTTCTTACTATCTTCTTTGTAATACGCTTAATTTCTATCCCTCTTAAACGACAGTGTAGTGCTTCTGCATATCTATTTTAAAAAAACATCTCGCGAGGTCTAACTTTATCCTTCTTCACAGGACTCACAAAGATGCAAGAATTACATTAGAAAACATATAGGTGATTCTAAGTACGTATCCATTAATAATTGAATTACACATTTCCTAGATGCTTGAGATTTGAGCTCTTCTCTGCGCCTCTTGAGGGAGGGAGGCCACTGTCACGGTTACTGACGATCCCGTCAGACAACTGATTGCAGCTTGGCGTGATCGGGCTTTGCTTAGTTGTGTGGGCCGCAGTGTTGCGGGCCTTGGGCCGTGTAATATGAGTCGGTTTGTTGCTTCGAGTGGCTCTTCTCTGGTGTATAATAAAGAGCTCCCGTGAGACGAAGAAAAAAAAAAAAAAAAACAGAACTCAAATTCATCCACAAACCTGTTCTTCCTCCTCGAACCCCTGTTAGTTAGTTGTCGCACTTGGCCCCACCTCTGCTGCTCTTTCCGCCTCCAAATCTCTGTGATTCCAGTTATCCGATCGAGTCATCGATCGGTGATCGGGGACGCGAGAGGTTGCCAAACGATGCAAGCCAGAGGATCGAAGGTGGGTCCAGCTCGATCATGGACACGCATGCTGAAGAAGATCCAGTGGCTGTGATTGTTGAGGGGGGGGAAAACCAGGCACCTTGAATCATTCCACGTCAGTTTTGTTGCACTTGTAGAGGTCGTCCACAAAAGAGAAAAAGAAGGAAGTTATGTGGTTACTACCCACCGCAGCCATATGGCACGGCCGGAAACGAAATAACTGATCCACTATATGGGCTTCTTTTCATTTCCAATCTGTTGGGCTCGGTCATGTGGATCCACGGACGCACAAAACTAAACAGGCTCTGATTCTTTGGACAACCCATTACTATCTCGTGTTATTTTCTCGCATCCATCAGTATTTTTTGCGTACAAACTTGGTTACCGTTTATTTCTTTGTGAAAATATAACATCATGAAATTTCAAGGAGACCAGCAGAAGTTCTTTGGTGTTACGACATAGTACTTCACAATAGTGTGATAGCATTGTTGATTGCTCTCTTTGGCTAGTCCGATTAGTCAACTGTTGCTGTTGTCTGCCGTGCTCGATCTAAAGTCCCGGTTGATTCAAAGCAGCTAATTGTTCTAAAAAAAACAGCTAATAGTTAGCTCGCTAATTATTCACAAACAATTATTTGGAAACTACTAACTATATTAGCTGGCTACTTATTAATTGGATTAGCTGGATATTTATTAATAATTGGATGGTGTATAGATATATATTGTATAGATACTGATTGTTTTTTCATGTGACTACTAGATGTATTTTTGTTGGTGTGTTGTAAATATAATTGAAACTAGGGACAAAAATGTAAAAATAGACTGAGATAAAATAGAGTGTCTGAGAAGGATCGAGAGGATCGATCCAGTCAGTTTCTCCCCAATCTGTTGTTCTTCCCTTCCACTCTCAGATCCAAACATTATTCTCAAAATCCACCCATTAATATTCAACAATTTTCCATGGATGTGTTGTTCTTTTTTTATTGATGTGGCTTATCTTCCGTTGGAGCGACAACACGAGAGATGGGGGGTTTCAAATTCATTTTTTTTTTCTTGTGGGCGGCAACGTACTGCAATCACAAGTTGAAACCTCTTTTTTCTTTTCCTATATATAGACTATGCTTCACACTTGATTAGACCGATAGATTAGTTTGATGATGTGGGTCGTCGTGGGATCATATAAACGTTTTAGTGGAGTTTTATTTTATAAAAGATAAGGTAGAAACCGGTACAACACGTGAATATACCATAGAAGACCACCAAAGCAACCAGTGAATTGTGAACGGGATGCCAGTGCCACGCAGCCAGAGACAAATGTCGTATACAAACCTCTTCGAGCTGAAATTTATCGGATTCCAAGTCATTCCATTCGGTGTCCATATGCCTCTAGTGGTCCGACCTTCCTCGTGTGAACAATCTGGATTTTCAAAAGGATGCACAAACACCCAATCCATCCACCGGGGTTCAACTCTGTCATCCAACATATACTCTGACATTGTGACAAACTGGGCACCATATGATCTGATGTGCCTATGTTGACCCCAAACAAGTTATCTAGTAAGTCCCAATTAGAATTAGTAACAAGTTGGCCATGCCATTGATGTGCACTGTTTGATCTAGTGTGCATGTCCACTACAAGAAACACCCCATGTAGATATGTTTACGTTTTTACACTATTGTAAACGTATCAATGTCCTTGGTGATTCTATAAGCTTGATCATGGTTCTTGACACGTTTCAAACAAAAAACATTGCTATGTCTTGGTGTTCCGACAATAGATACGGTTTTTAACACGTTAAAACAAGCATTATCTATGTTCTTTCATAGACATGATCAACGTTGAAACGTTTAAAAACGCATCAAACATTATGTAGTGCAATTGATGCATTTTTCATTTTTTTAATACATGATTGAACATGACTCACGAAACAAGAATGCTTATAATAAATTATTCAAAAATCCAAATCAAACATAGGTGGCTTATAGATTATTTGGAAATTCTGAAATAAATGAACTATGAATGAGTTTGAATTAGCTGGAAATCCAAAATAAGAAATATGTGTGGCTTACAAATTATTAAAAATAAATGTTTTGTGAGCTTTGAACTCACGATCAATATCAACACCACCAAAGAAAAACTTGTGCTCTTTACTTATTGTGTTTACATTTAATTTTTTTTTTTTTTTTTTGTGTAGCTTGACCTTTCCTAGAGTATATTAGGCCAATTTATGGGGGGATTGGTTCTAGTTTTGCAAAATTCTTTCATGAGTATATTAGGCCAATTTATTGGATTGGTTCTAGTTTTGCAAAATTCTTTCATCGTTTGGGAAGTATCACTAGATAAATTTAAGGGCACGTCTTTCTGGTTAGTTTAAGTTTCTAGTGGATCCCTAGGTTAAGTTTTTAGCGAACCACAGTTTACCATTCCTCACTTGGGTAAACATATGGTTCCTTTGATAGACACAAGTTTGGTTGGGTTATATGATGTTGTGTATAATTTGTGGTGCATAACTACTTAATGCCCCGACTTTCTCTAACAACAACCACAAAAATAATATATAGCCATTGTTGCCAAATTTCAACATTTGGAATCCAAATTTAGTGCATTTGAATGCATACATGTTAGACACAAGATCGAGGGACGACCTCACTTTCCTGAGCAAGAAGTCAAAAGATAGCATGTGCTTGAATCCTAGAATGAAAAGCTTGCCAATAGGATTATATGGGCAAGAGTTTTCCTTGCTTTCATGGGAGAGGAAGATCAGCTCACCCCTACTATATAAGGATGGACTAGGTTCCCCAGCGAGGAAAGTGTACCAAATAGAGCCAAATGTTTTTAATGATTGAGTGCAAACTTCAATAATTCGACTTTGATATAATGTTTGTCTAAGTGAGTCAAAATTTTAATCATTTAATATTTATGCAAGTGCATATCCAACTAAATATATAAGTTTTGAGAAGAAACGAATTTTGGAGTCACAAAGATCATAAAAACTAGCATACCTAAAGAAATAAATATTCAAGGCCTCCCAAGCAATGTGAGCATGTTTACTTCAAGGCCTTCCAAGCAAGGGATCCCCACCATAGACATTTAGATTCCACAAAAATCTCCACCCAAACACTCATAATTGAACGCATGGGAGAGCACGGAGAGATGTACAAGTTTGCTTGTCTTCAAAACAAACATGACCTATGTGTGAGAGATGGAGGGAGGGAATGCACACACTTGTAATTTGTATAGTTCCTTTCCATTGTGTAAAGTTCCTTTCCCTTTATATGAACCAGGTGTCCTGCTCGCACACGATATTGTTGCGATGGTGCTCCATTTATGGTTGTGGGGCCAAACAGAAACGTCTGAATTTATGTCATGCCTTTTCTTCTCTACCCTCTTCACTTGTTTGTCTTGTGAGATTTCTCATCCAACAAATACCTCTACAACATCTAGATTTAGTGTGGGCGAGGAAAAAATTGAGATTGGGGAACGAGGCATAGTGGGACCTTAAGACGGGGTGGGGAGACAACCAAAGGGCGAGGGGGTGTGTCATCTATGATTTGGGGGCGATGATTTGGGACCTCAGGGAGGTCACGAGATGATATCTTGGTGAGGTAGAGACCCAAGAGCCTGAAGTGGAAGCAAGAACCTTGGATCTCAACAAGCTAGTTCGATGGGTTCTCACAAAGGAAGCAAGCCAAGATCCTAAAGCGGCGACAATGGAAACGGCCTTGGATCTCGACGGGGCGTCAGAGGGGGATTGGAAAGATGAAACATGCCAAGATACCAAAGAGGTAGCAATGAGCTTGGATCTTGACAAGGTTGTAGGATTGGACCTACCGAGCTTAAAGCTCAAAGCAATGGTGGTGAAATGGAATCTCAACGGGGCATCATGTCTAGTGCCTGGGAAGAGGTGTCAACAAGTTGGGATCTCAACAAGGCAACATGCCAAGCTCTTGAAGCATCGAGGATAAGTTGTGATTTGGAGAAGGATGTTGAGTGGAATCTCGACGAGGTACCAGGCTTAGAGCCAAGTTCAGATTTGGAGGAGGATGTTGAGTTGAATCTCAATGAGGTACTAGGCTTAGAGGCAAGTTTAGATTTGGATGAGGATGCCAAGTGGAATCTCGATGAGGTACCAGGCTTAGAGACGAGTTCGGATTTGGATGTAGATGTCAAGTGGAATTTTGATGATGTACCAGGCTTAGAGCCGAGTTCGGATATGGATGAGGATGTTGAGTGGAATCTTGATGAGGTACCGGGATTAGAGCCGAGTTGATTTGGAGAAGGATCTTTGGGTTGAATCTCAATGAGGTATCGGGCTTAGAGCCAAGTTTGGATTTGGATAAGGATGCCAAATGGAATCTTGATGAGTTACCGGGCTTAGAGCCGAGTTCGGATTTGGATGCGGATGTCAAGTGGAATTTTGATTTGATGATGTATGGACAAGGATCTTTGAGTGGAATCTTGATGAGGTACCGGGATTAGAGTCAAGGATGATTTGGACAAGGATGTTGAGTGGAATCTCAACGAGGTATCGGGCATGGAGCCAAGTTACCAAGCTTAGAGCCAAGTTCAGATTTGGATGAAGATGCTAAGTGGAATCTCGACAAGGTACCATGCTTAGTGTTTCAAGAAATGTTGAAGCGACCGGGGAACCAACACGACAGGTCTTTGTGAGTTTTTTTCTCTCTCTATGTCTTCTTTTCTTTGAGATATCTAACCAAAACTTAGAAGTTTTCTTGAAACCTTTTTCATAGCAAATTTAGGGAAAGTTTTTTAAAAATGCCATACACTAATTTTTTTTTACAAACAAAGTTATTTGTCAAAGTTTTCAAACAAATGTGCTATGGTAAAATCCTTTAGGATTCAAGAAAAGTTTCATATTTGTTTTAGAAAGGTTTTAGAGAAATTTAGAACACATGTTTCTTAGCAAGTTTTTTTTTTTTTTCTAAATCTTTGCTTCTTGAAGTGTGAGATACTAATGCTTTCCAATCATAAGTATATGGGCTAACACTGCTATAATGGATAAAAATGGTGAGAAGTTAAAGTCGATGAGGCTATTCCTAATTAGTGATATTATGCTCGTTATCCAAGGGTGCCATATTATGCTGAGAATATTAAATTCTTAGAGAAGGGATCGTATAATTGCTACCAAAATGATTATTGTTCCATAATAAATTGTGTCTATAAGTGGTTGAAACAGGGGTGTTGCTTCATCCCATGAGCCTACGCGTAGTCGAGTCGGTCCACACGCCTTCTCTCCCACCTTTCCTCACCCAGGACCTAGCGCATCCCCTCTTCCTCCTACGACGTGTGACTCACGCCCTAGCCGCCGCCCACTATCTCGCCGTGACGCGGTAGGGTCTCACTAGAGCACTGCAGGCGCGACCTCCTCCTCCTCCTCCCTTCCCTCTGCCTTCTCGCCGCCATGATGGCCATGGGCCCCCCGTCCCAATATGGCGGGCCGTCTCCGACATACGGAGCCCTAACGCCATACTCCTCTCGTCCTCACTGCCCGCCTCCCGCAAGCCCCCTTTAAGGCCGTCGAAGTTGGGGAAGAAGAGAGGGAAAGAAAGAGGAGACGACTCCCATAGTTGGGAAAGAAGAGGGTTGGGGGAGGTGGTGCGGTCAGGCACAAGTGTCACACAAGTGTCGCAAACAAAAAAAACGATCACGTTCACGGGGTTAGACCACGGAGAGGGTGTGAGCGCCAAGTTACCATATCTTACATGTGCGAAAGTAAGCATTGAAGTACAAACTATTAAATTTAATGTCAAAACTACTGGAATTCTATGGAGATATAGCTTCATCCTGTCCTCTAACTTTTTCTTTACAAGTAAGCAAAACATCATCTAACAAATGCCTATTAGGATTGGGGATTTTGGATGGCTAACTTTGGTGGATAAAAGTTTTTTCCTACGGAAATGACACAACACAATGGCTGCAATCAAGTAGGGATTCATCGCAGTTCAATGCACCGGGGCTGTATGTTTAGGGTTGAGCTTGGGAATAAGACTGGGCCCCGAAACGAACATAGATTTTGCCGAACGCAGCCCAGTTCTTCGAGGTTTGGTCTGGTGTGGTGGGTTCCGTGACGCGGCGAGGCCTACAGGGCGTGTCACGCCTTCTCTCCCCTCTCTCATCAGTCATCTCCTCCCCTTCGTTCCTCTCATCCGAGCCCTCTTCTTCCTCCGCCTCCCCTTCACCCCCATCTCGCCCGCCATACACTTCTCCACTCCCCCTCTCATCACCAGCCACCCCCGCCTCCGCCTCGATCCCCTCCGATCCAATCCGGTAAGTGCGTCGATCCATCACCAGATTCCCCCCTCGGGCTTGTACAAGATCGGATCAAGGCCTCGTGACCATCTGCTAGGCGCATAGGATTTTTTTTTTCGCTGGCTGTTGATTCATCCAAGCTTCCCGATTCTTACAATACCTTTTTCTGAATTTTCCAGGTTTTTTCCCTGATTCGGCGCGTAGCAATCTGGACAGTCCAATCCGTCTGTGAAGAATTTTTCTGTATTTTCGTGTGGCTCGCATCGTTTCTGCGAAGGATTTCCTGTTCGTTTGGGGGAAATAAGGCAGCGTCCTTGATGTCTACTGTCGCGACCCCGCCGCCGCCATCGGCGGCGCAAGACAAGGCCGCCAGCCGGAATAAGCGCAAGTACCGTGCCGAGCCACCATCCGCCGAGTTGGGCCCATTCGGGCTGGAGTACCCACTGTCGGCGGACTGCGTGGGATTCGAGTTTATGTCGCCCGAGAAAGCTGCCATGGCAGCAGCGGCAGCAGCCGCTGAGGGTGTCAACCTTGACTTCCTCCAGGGCTCCTGCGAAAACTGCAAGGATCTCCACCCTACTGCGGAGGAGTTATTAGAGTGCCAGCGATATGTGAATTGGAGTGACCCAAATGAGACACAGCTGGAGGAGATCCTTCTCAAGAGTTTGGACACCACCTTTGACAATGCTGTGAGTCTGATCACCACAATGGGCTACTCTGAGGCGGCCGCGCGGGCTGCTGTTGTGCGGACAGCTGCGCAGTACAACTGGAGGGAGAGCCTTGCTGGGTTTGGAGAGGCAGCGGTTGAGGTTCTCAAGACGGAAGGGGACATGTTGCCAAGGGAGGGTGCCTCTGTTGAAGACATGAGGAAGATTGAGCAGGCTGTGCTTGGTAGTATGGTTACATTGGTAAATGAGGCTCAGCCATTCTACACCACAGGCTTAAGTAATGTTTTGCTTGCTTATGTCAGACATGAACGTGGCAAATGCCTGTGCCATGGACTACAATACTGCATCCCTCCCAGCTGTGGCTGCTCAAGTTATTGCCCAACCAGTCGCGGCAAACTACGAACCTGGTTCAGGTTCAAATTTGTCGGTTTCTATTACCAACCCACAGACAGGCGTTACTTTCCGTGGAAAACTTACCCCAGTGCCACCTGGCTCTTATGGTGCTGTAAAAGCTGATTCATCAACGGCACCGGCAAGCCTGAATGTATCAAGTAGCAAACCCTCGGTATCGGGCAAGACTCAGTGTGTGATCCCAAATATTGAGCCAAAAGAACACCCTGTTTCTGCACGTGATCATTCAGAGGACCAACCATTTGTTGCTGCTGCGACACAATCTGTGAAAAATGACAAGGCATCCCCAAGCAAAGAGGGGGCCTCTAAGAGGGACTCCTTGCATCGGCAGAAGTTGACAGGCTTTGATAAAAGTTCCCGAGCATTGGGTTCCAAAGGCTCTCTTAGGTCTGGCAAGCATAGCTCCTCAGCCAGTGCAGTATTGGAGAGGAAGTGCAGGTCATTTTCAGATTCTACTACTAGCAACTTGAAGGGCTCATCAAGAGTTGCTAAAGGGTTTGCTGCAAGCATATCTGGATCAGAAGTATCAGTTGACCTTTCCTTTACTGGTACCCTTTCCGCTTCTCCATCATTTGATGCCAAGGTAGTTAGTCACTCAAACCCAGCACCTGCTGCTAGCACAGATCTTTCATTGTCATTGCCCTCCTCATGTGATAGTTCGAATCATGATTCCAATACTGAGGGAGTGGACTCTAGTAGCAAAATTAATTTTTCATATGATGAAGAACAGAAGGTCTGGATCCCACAAGATAAAAAGGATGAAATTGTCTTGATTCTTGTCCAGAGGCAGAAAGAACTGCAAGCACATATGCATGACTGGACAGACTGGGCTCAGCAGAAAGTGATGCAGGTCGCACACCGACTTGCAAAGGAGAAGGATGAACTCCAGTCACTCAGGAAAGAGAAGGAAGAGGCAGACCGCTTGCAAGATGAGAGACACCATTTAGAAGAGAGTACTCGGAAAAAGCTTCTAGAGATGGAGTCTGCGATTTCTAGGGCAAATGCTCAGCTGGAGAAGGCAGAAGCTTCTGCTCGCAGACGTGAGATTGAGAATGCACAACTCACGTTACAGATGGAAGCTGCAAAGCGACATGCGGCAGAGTCAGCAACAAATATTTCAGAGCTTTTAAAGAAGGATGAGAACAGCCGTAAAAGGTCTCAGCGTTGGGAATCTGACAGAGCCCTGCTACAAGAGGACCTTGCAGCACAAAAGAGCAAGTTATCTCGGGTTCAAGAACAACTTAAACATGCTAAAGAGCGAAAGGATCAAGTGCAGGTACTAACTATTCTACTTTTACCTATTCTAGTTTTACCTCGTTGTAAATTGTAACCTTATTTTAATTGGAAGCTAAAATAGTATAATCATATGACCTATGCTCATTTTTTGTATTCATTTGGTTCATCGAAATTTCTTTACTGCTATTGTTCTTGACTCTATTACACTGCGTGCATGAATAGAATAGCTGGGCCAGTTCTTTTTCGTAGACAGAAACAAATATTATGTAAGGTATCACTGAGAAACTTGTAAGGTATACTAATAATATATCACTATTTGTTGTCGATGTGATTCTACTTTGTACCAACGTTCCAGTATATTCTGTAATAGATAATTATGTTTTTGTGGCTTGTTTAAATAAAAACTGGACCTGTGAGGGGTAAGCCGCCCCTCGGGCATTGTACGTAAGAAGAATGGCCTTCTCTCGCAGGGCCCAGAAAACCTCTGAACCCCCCCCCCCCACCCACCCCCCCCCACCCCACCCTGACACTGGGAGATGTCACCCGTGAGCTACCTTGCCTGGGCCCACACAGTCCTCAGGCCGACCTGGGCTGTCACATGCCAGTGCTTTGGCACACGGGCCCGGCGAGGGATTTTTATTACCCTCAGGCTGAAATTCGCCCCCACCCGGGTTCGAACTCAGGAGGGTGCCGCCGGAGCGTCTTGACCAGCTGGTCTAGCACGCTTTGTCTTGTGGGTTGTTTATAGCATGTACACGTTGTGATTGCGTTAGTAAGGTTTCATTTCACACCTTTTTTGTGAGGGGTAAGCCGCCTCTCGGTTGTACGTAAGGACCTTCTCTACCAGGCCCAGAAAACCTCTGAACCCCAGCCCCCTGACACTGGGAGACGTTGCCCGTGGGCTACCTTGCCTGGGCCACACACGGTCCTCAGGCCAACCTGGCTGTCACATGCCAGTGATTTGGCACACGGGACCGGCGAGAGGATTTTTATTACCCTCAGGCTGAAATTCGCCCCACCCGGGGTTCGAACTCAGACCTGAGGGGTGCCGCCGGAGTGTCTTGACCAGCTGGTCTAGCACGCTTTGGCTTGTGGCTTGTTTATAGCATGTACACGTTGTGATTGTGTTAGTAAGGTTTCATTTCACACCTTTTTTTTTGGTGTGTTCTCACAGCTGATGGTATTGGGGTTGTTGAGAAGCTTATGGGATAAATGGTTGATAACTGGCTGTCCTAGCTATGACTGCTCTAAGCATACTTAGAATTTCATGAGTAAGCTGCAAACTTTTGTATGCAGAAGTTTCTGGAAGAAGTTTGGAGCTTTATATGGCATTCACACTTAATTACTAGCTACTTGTCAACTGTTTACGGCATTAAATAAAGTTGAGACAAGATTGCATATCTGACTATTTGTATATGATATCTGGTAAATTTCATAGTTTAAACAGATGAAACTATGCTATTGTCTCCATTGCATAGCACCTCTATGGTTTCTCTGACCATTTGTCTAGTTTGGCATGTAATGAAAACCTTCTGTATATCTCGTATCTTTCAGATGTTGGGATGGAAATTACGAAGATACAGAAAATAACTCGTTACTTTTTTAGATTAGCAAGTCAAGGCAGTGAATAATAGTAGAGAAGCTGGCTTAGCGCAGACTGCTAGTAAATCTGGCTCGAGGTGTTCTATACCATCCCTTTGCAAGGTTCTTTAATGGCCAATATTGTTATTCCTTTTAGAGACTTAAAAGCACACATGTGTACTCTCTGTGCTCTTAATGGATCTCTCTTTTTAAATTCAATTCAAATTGATTGTGCTTGCCATGTTGAGTTGAGCAATGATTAATCCTGTGTATACCACTTGTATAAAGTCTTGTTAGTTTTATAAGGTTGCTACTTGCTATATCTATTTAGTTCGGTTTAATTCAATTCCCTCAACCTCGCAGCCACTTACTTTATAACCTGCCTTCACTATGCCCTCACATCTTTGGTCTTCTCTATGATTTCGAATACTTGCAGGCAAGGTGGAAACAAGAGGAGGCTGGAAAGGTTGAGGCAATTGCCCTTGTAACCTCAGAGAGGAAAGAGAGGGAGCAAATTGAGACCTCCATGAGGTCAGAAGAGAATTTGCTGCACCTTAAAGCAGCTAATGACGCACAAAGATACAAGAGTGAGATCCGTGCTCTTGAGCAGCATATTGCACAACTGAAGGTGTCCTTGGACTCTTCAAAGGTTGCTGCCCCCAAGTGGGGAACCGACAATAAAACCTATGCATTGCATCTTTCTGAAGGGAGAAAGAACAGCAATGCCCAAATTTTGTCCAACATAGCAGTGCCCCAAGATCTCGATTTTGATGATATACAGCGCGACCGGGAGTGCGTCATGTGCTTGAGTGAGGAGATGTCCGTGGTGTTCCTCCCTTGTGCCCACCAGGTCGTCTGTGCCAAATGCAGCGACCTCCATGAGAAGCAAGGGATGAAGGAATGCCCTTCGTGCCGGACCCCCATCCAGCGCAGGGTGTGCGCCCGCCCCGCCGGTTTCTAGATTTCACAAATACCATTTGGATTTTACTTTTTGTTTCACCTTGATTGCTCAGTTTGAGTTGATGGAAGATTGGAGAGAATAATGAGGGTGAGTGATGAAACTTTGACAATAATACATCGTTAAACATCAAACAAGCCCCAGTGGACAGTGGGTACTAGTTGGGTTTGTTATATGGATATACCGGCCGCTTCTGAATGCTTTGGTTTTGCGGTACTCTGGTTCTAAATCCTGTACTGTATGATAAAAATGCCGGTCTGTGATGCCTGGCAATAAACCTGTTGATCGGTGTTGTTATTATGCCTGTTGCATGCATCTCTACTTATTGAAGTCCTAAATGAAGCGTGCTTCACTCATCTCCTTAACGAGGTCTCTTGATGTCAGTTGCCCTCGTGCCCGGGAGCTCCAGTCCTATGATGCGACAGCGGTCTGATTGCAAGCGGTGTAGGCGAATTTTGGTCGGAACCTTGTGAAAAGAACTTCAAAATGGGACTTGTTTAACATTGGGGTTTGCACCATGAGTAAATAGGTCACCAAAATACAAAACGGGACTGATCTAACAGTGGGGGTGGGGGCAAAAATCAGTGGAGAATAGTTGCTTCCATATACTACTGTATTCAACTGTTCAAGATACCCATTTTTCTTCTATATACTATGAACAATTTTTCTAAGTTGAGTTGTCTAAAACAAATTGAGTAAATAGATTGTACTGGATAAGTTGTGCTTTTTTTTTTTTTAAGATGTTGACCATTGACCAACAGAAAGTGATTTGTGTAAGTTACATTATTGGTAAAATTTTATTATATAAAAGTAACGATATAAAATTTATGTTAACAATTTTTTATGCTATAAATCTGTCCACTTGCAGCTATAAACAAATGTTGGTTTTCAAAGGTTATATAGAAAAGTGAAATCATTATCATAAGTTTTGTTTGCTGATAGTTATTATGAACAAATTTGGTTTACAAATGTTATATAGAATTTTTTTTTCATGAAAAGTTATCTATAAAAATATAAAACTATTTGTCAGCTCGTATTATTTTCACCTAACTTATTCAAGACGAGTTTACTAGGCCTAAATTGAAATATTTGGGTTTGGGAAGCATGGGCTCCTCATCGGACTCTCATGTAGGCCCAACACAACTCCAAGTCGCCCTTCGACTGTTTGGGGCTGTGCCACCGGCGGCAGTATCTGACGGCAAGATGCCGTTAAACCGCGGCTTCATCCCTCTCAGTCAGTCTGGTTCGCTGCCCGTGCCGCCTAGACACACCCTCGTCGCCAATGGCGGCTTCCGTCCAATGGCGGCCCTCCCACTCCCGTCGCCCGTCGCGTACCACCGCATGTCCTTGCGGGGCCGCAGCTGCTGCAGCCGGCGCCGCGCCCCCGGAGTTCGCGCGGCGGCGGCGGCGGAGGCGACGGAGCCCGTGGAGGTGGTCGGCGTAGGAAGCCGGAAGGACGCCGTCATCGATTTCTGCCTGGGCTCACGCACGCTGTCCTCCACCCCCATCCGCTTCTGGTACGGAACCGACATCGACTTCCTAACTCGAACAATGCTCCTTGTCTGGTGGTGTACGCCACGCGGACCGCGTTTTTGGCCTTCAGACCACCTTGGCGTGCCCAGTGTTGTTCAGGGGACTCGTGATCTGTAGAATTGGAACCCCATCTGGCGAATTGATCAATTGCCGAAGTTAATTTAGTGTCTGACTTTGATTTCCACCGGTGATATTTCCCCATCTGGCGAATTGATCAATTGCCGAAGTTAATTTAGTGTCTGACTTTGATTTCCACCGGTGATATTTAACGTGGAATCATCAATGTGTGTTTCTCCGTGATGCTACATTTTTTTTTGTTGGAAATAGGTAGTTTGCAATTTGCCTTCCCGTAGTGCTATCGGCCAAATAGTGTGTCATAATATTACTCTGCTGTGATTTTGGTGATGTGCTCACCATCAGGTTATTTGTCACTATAATCATTACTTCTCCAAAATATATCGTGTGCATAACCAAGTATTAACATCACATGCAAGTTATTCGACATTGTGAATTGAAGATTTTCTGCTTACCAGATTAATATTTGGGGAGAGCAGGGAGTTGTTTATGAGATTTAATTGGTTACTTTTGTAGTCATAGTAAAAAGAACCTCCCTGCAGCATATGGTAACCTTTTTTCTATGATGGAACCACTGAAATTACAAGCAAATGGCTGAACTAACCCATGTTCCATTTCCTAGTACATTGGTTCCTCTACAATTCTGGAGAGTGCAGACTGCAGTAGGAGTTAAAGTTGTCTCCAGTGCACTAAATAGTAAATACTTCTAAAGTTTGAAAGAGAAGCATGAAATATTTGGATGTTAATTGTGAGCTAATTAAGGACTGCATCTTGTACCTTTGTGCTTGATCTGCATGCATTTCCTAAGTCAATGTAACGAATTATTGAAAGAGTACGTTAGTCCATCTATTTTCGCAATAAATTCAGTGTACTGTGCAATTTCTCTGTATTAATACATCTTTGACTAAATATTTATAATTACCCCATTGACATGGAGATTAATCTGCTAGGACAAATCCCTTATTTTGTTGAGTCTAAGCTTTACATAAATGATTTTTTTTCAAATGAAATGCCTGTTTTCTATTCTTTTAGTTGTTTTTGCATCCATCTTCTTGTTTTCCTCTTTAAAAATCTGAACCATCTCTGAATTTTTTGTTTCAGGACAGTACATGTGATGGATAATTCTAAAGTTCAGTTAATACAAAAAGGTCATGGAACTGGTACTGCACTGCATCTTTCATGGACTTAACTTCTTGAGTTGATTCAATGTTTTTATGCGTACATGGTTTTGTGGTTTTCATTCTCTATCTACTATCTTTTTAGAATGAAACTGATCTCTCTGTTTTTCAGATGCAGTGTTCAGAGACTTGGAACCTCCCTTATTTCTTCATCCCTGCCCGCCTGCGGTTATTCTTGTTTGTGCACTTCTCATAATTCTTTTTGAAACCATATGTTGCTCTCATACTGTTTGGCCTTAGCATATTGATTGAGTGTGCTTAGATATTGTGCTATATCTCTTACCACTCTGTTGTATAATGTTAATGAAGCACATGCTACAATTGATTTTTGTCATCTGGGACTGAGATCTGACAGCATATCTTACTTTGACTTTTAAATTTAGGTTTCTAGCGCAGGACAGGATGCTGATCATATTACTGCAATGGAGCTTCTTAGCTCTGTCAAATCTGCTGGTAATCTGGCTGCATCAATATTTTTGAAGCCCTTCTGCTTCGAGGGACAAAGAAGGCAAGTAGAGGTAAAAAAACTTCTGTGCTAAATTTTCTTCTTTTCCGTGAACAGTGAACTTGTGGATGCAGGTTGCTTAAAAGATGCATAAGCTTATAATTTATCATTAATTCGCGTCTTATGCAGGCAGCTGATTTGATTGCCAAACTTCAAACGTGCTCAAACTTTCATATTGGTAACCCATTTCTAGCCTACCTTTTATAGTCATGCATTAATGTTTTGCACTATGGCATGACAGAGTAAAAAGGATTAGTAAAAGAATTTCTTACTCTGTCCTATTTTGTCTTTACACTGCTTCCTTCATAGTTGACATATACTAAGGACTGATATTTCACTAGTCCCGATTCCTGGATCGTAAGTTTGTAGGCCTTGTGCGCATGTGTCCCACCAAAGGTTGAATGATGATAAGAAGAAAATGGATGCTGCTTGACATGCTAAACTTAAGTTTTAAAATGAGATGGGAAACTATTCATTATGACAAGCTAAGTGATTGTCCTTTCAGTAATATAATAATAATTCCTCTTTGGTGGTTTGATATTGATGAATGATAATTGGTAATTTGGTATATTCAATGTATCGATTTATTCTGGAATCTTGTGGTGTAGTTCTGTTTGTTCTCCGTGCAATATTAACATCACAATATTATTGTAATTAGCCACATCCAAGAACAACAGGTTGTAGTCTACAAAATTACAGTTTCATCTATACTGTCAGTTATTGAAGCTGATTCATTGCTTGAGACGGAAGTGGAAACTCTTGCTGAAGCTTTGGAAAGCGCCAATAATGCTGTCCTATCAACTATTAGCATGATATCTATCATGATGTCTGTGAGTTTTAAATCCTTCAATGCTGTGCTTTGATATGAAATATTGCACTCTACTTTTTAATCTCATTCTTCTCTAAATATCAGGGTTATAATAAGATGTTCTGGAGTTCCCTTAATGCACAAATTAAGGAAGTCGGTCCTGAGGAAGTAGCGAAGGTAATTAAGATATTTCCTTACTACTAAGTTCCATCATCTTGACATTACCTTTTCTTAAATGATTCTTACAGTCTACAGCTTAACAGCTACTCAGAAGCTATGGGGAAGCTAGAGTTGGCTTTGGTGCTGGTTATAACATCCAGTCAGCAATTAAGCAGGCTGTCTTCCACTGTCCATTTCTTCGTGGTGGCATAAAGGTGGAATTGATTGTCTTTTTTTGTAACTTTTAATGTGTTTATTCTATATTGTATACGATATGTTAAAAGGAAAAAGGAAATTCGTTTATGTTTTTGGCATCCTGATTTCAAGGGTGCCAGTGCAAAATGTCCAAAATCTACTCTACATATGCATCAATGCAACTTGTATATCCGCAGAAATTTATAGCCATGAAATCTTTGCGCTGCTCTGGTATATTTTGACTGCACTAATTTGTTTATATATTATTTTTGTGTAGGACTTGAACAATGTGGTTTTCCTCTCCCTTACAACTGCTCGGGTGTTGTCTGAAAGTGACATGATCTCCATTCTGCACATATTTCGTCGAGTTACTGGCTTCACCAAAGATATTATATTTTCTAGAAATTCTGAACCTGATTTAGAGCCAAAACTGATAGTAGTTTCTCTTCTAACTATCCGGTAAGTCATCACATAGCAGCTGATGTGGAAAGTTTAAATAACCGACCTTAAAGTATGCTTTATATTATCTCGTATTTTGTTAAGTAAATCTTTCAAGCCAAGGATAATCAAGCAGGGCTAAATCTTTGAGTTGTATTGCATGTGTTGACTATCTGATTGATATATGAATAACAAACTGAACCTGTGATCTTGAGATAAATGTACATCAGCGTGGTTTTTAGTAAAAGATTTTAGCAGGATGAGCATGAGTTTCCTACCCCTTGTGGCCTTGTATGACATGGTAGTATATTCAGCTATTCCAATCCCATTTCTTGTCACATTGTTGCTCTGTGACTCTTATCTATTTTGCCAGGTAGTGTTATACACTTTCTCACAGTTCACATAACTACTATGGTGCAATCTTTATCACTGTTAGTGAAGTCTTAGTTGTTGTATATGATGTTTTCCTCTTTTCATGGCTAAAAGATTGTCCTGCCATTTTATTGGAGATGGACTTTTGATTTCTCATTGTTTTCTTGAATAAGTCTATATTTGAAAGAACCATTATTGATTACTTTTTTCATCAATTGGTACTTTCTATATTTCTTTGTTTTACAGGTATGTGCACAAATAGTGTGACTCTCATTTCTGTCTGACGTGGTCTCATGATGTTACGGATTTCATCATTTTATGTAATTGTGATGTTAATTAATAAATATCAGTATATAGTCTAACAGCATATGTAGTCTCAAAAAATAGCTGCACAAAAGATTACTGCATTTTACTCAATGATTAGATTTGAATTTGTGCTAGGTCAGATATACTGTTTTTTTCTTTACTCACCCATTGGTGATGATTGTTGATATTAGTGGTTGATTATGTGCTGCTATATATTTTTTTTTACAGAAACCACTATGATGAAAGTGTTTCCACGGTACAAGAGGGCTTTCTTTCAAGTTTGGCCTTGCATTTTCCTTTTATATCCTCTCTTATGGGAGGAGATATCCCTGATCAGAAACAAATTAGGTCAAAGCATTCCGTTAATCGACTGTCTGACAACAGATCTAATTCTGTAGAACAAGACAAATTCTCACAAGTTTCTAATCGGTCATCTGATGCTACTGTTTCCAAATTATTTCCTGAAGAATTTGAGGATTTAGAATCTGTGAGGTAACTTACGGACTTGGCTTCTTTCCTTTTGTCCCAGGAAAGGTAGTTCCTTTTTTTAAAAAAATAAATCAACTATTGTTATGACCAAGCATGTCCACTGCAATTCTGTCTTAGAGACAGTAATGACAGGAACAAGAAAATAAAGCCAGAATCTCTGGAAGATAATTTGGCAGTTACTGGAGAAATGAACAAAGATGATGACAGAGGTAAAATTGTTTGTGTGCACGACGTCCTTTGTTTTGTTTGCATGTGCTTTTCTAACTTAAGTTTCATTGACAGATCATTCAGCTTCACAGCAAGAACATCGTTTCTTGAGCAATGCCCCTGGTTTTGATGTTGCACAATTGTGGGCTAAACAGCGTGCGATGGCAAGTGGAAGCAGTAAAAATGATGAGCTTGATATTGTCGCTCTTCCTGTTGGTGTAAAACTTAGCAAAGATCAGTCTGATCATTCTCCAAATACACAGCCTGAAACTCTTAGTGCTGACACAACTGTTGCTACTGGCAATGCTGCCTTTGGAGTATCATTTTCTGATGTTCGTTTGGAGAAAGTAATGGACGTGTGTAGTTCTGCAGTCACATTTCTGAGGAATAGAATGGATAGGTCTCGAAAGCGTGGCTCAAACTCAATATCCAACCGGGCTTCCCTGATGCTCGTTAGTTTCTCTCTCCCCTGCATATTTATCTTGAATGTCATGCCGACACAGTTTGTTATAAGCTCCATTCCTTGTTTGGACACAAAGGAGAAACAGTTAGCTTGCCCAGATCAAATCAACTTAGAAAAGTGCAACATATTGTTTTTTTTTTCCTTGAACACATGCATAATGATTTTTGTTTGTCACATTCAAAGATAAGGAGTCTTTTTTGTTGTTCATTTGGATTTCAGATTCCATATAGGTTGACAAAGCAAGCACAGTTTATTATCCAAAAATGGATAACTGTGCAACAAAATCATCCTCGTAGTTTCCTCTGGAGCTAGTCATAATGGTTTGCAGCGTGCTTCATCCGTTCCATGTGCATAGCTAGCTCAGTAGCTCCCTTTTCTTGTGGTATCAAGATGGGTTTTCATTCAGTCACATTTGTGCATCTAAGGTGTTTATGCACTACTTAGATCGATATTTTATCAAGGTGCCTTCTGTTAATTCCTTTTTAATGGTGTGATAAAAAATCCTCACATGATGTCAATGCAAACACAATTAGCTCAATATTTATCTTTGTCGTTAGTGCTGTTTTTCTGTTTCTACTTGTCTGGAGGAAAAAACGTTTGATTTCAGCTAGATTTGGAAAACACTTGTGTCTCTTTGTTATGAATCTGCATGTTCTATGGGCCTTAGCATCTGTAATCCATCATTTCCCTTGTAGGATGCAGAAAGAGAACCAGAGAAGACATGGAGCCCCATAGTTGAAATATGTTATGGAGGGGGAACTTATAGAGGTAGATGCCAAGAAGGTGTTCCGGAAGGAAAGGTGAAATCGGATCACATGTTGTATCCAACTTATCTGACAGATCCAATAATCTTACCTTGTTAAACATTACAGGGACGTCTAACCTTCAGTGACGGAAGCTTTTATGATGGACTCTGGAGGTATGGTAAGAGATCTGGTTTGGGGACTCTATTTCACAGTAACGGTGATGTATATCATGGGACATGGAGGGATGACCTTATTCATGGAAAGGTATGGCAGTATGTTAACAGTTGCTTTTATCTTGCACATTGCAGCTGTCAAATGGAAACACTAGCAGACTGCTTTACATTTTCACAGTTAATTTATATACCTATTAAGCATGATTGCCATGTGCTTAGAGCTATTTCTTCAGGATTTTTTATTTAGTTTCTTTTATAAAAAGATCATTTGGCTTGAATTCTTGATTATAACCTATCCAGCCATGAAATATCCAGGCACCTTAACTTATTCAAGCTGCAAGTTCTGAACATTTATTTTATATCAAGTTGGGCAATGTAACACTGTTTACACTTCCATGTGATTTACTTTCTGTTTGACGAGAAAAAGTCTGATTTACTGACTCCCCACCCCCAATGTAGGGCTGGTACTATTTTCACAGTGGTGACCGCTTCTTTGCAAATTTTTGGAAGGGGAAGGCTAATGGCGAGGGTAGATTCTATGCCAATGATGGTAGTATCTTCTTTGGCCATTTTCAAAATGGATGGCGTCATGGGGAGAGCCTGTTGGTAGATGCAAGCGGATCAAGGTTTCTCTTGTCTATTTCGTGTTCTATGTGTTCCAGAAAGAGTACATTACATGATCTGTGTATTCTGGACTTAACATCATAATTGATCATGATTACAGGTGGATTGAAGTTTGGGCTGATGGTGTACTTACTGACAGAACTAAAATGGAGAAATAAGGTTCAGATCTAAATATATTTTCCAGATATTTCTAAAACTTTGCTTCTCAGATGGTAGGGGGCTACGCTCCAAAATTTCAGATGCTGCATGGCAGTATGGTTCAGAGCCTCTCCACTGTACACGAAGTCAATTTTGAGTCTTGAAAGTGGTAAATAGGTGCCTGTTGGAATCACTGTTGAAGTTTTGATGCCTAAATTCAACGGGGCAGACTGTAGCCATTTCTGTATATACCATAGAAGTATGGGAGGAGGTTTTTTGTTCATACGGCTGAAGTACCAATCTGGGAACAGCAACCCAACTGTACCTGAACGTGAAGTGTATTTGATAAATTCCATTGATAACCCCTAGATATTTTCTTCTCAGATTAGGATGGTCTGTACATGGATGAACAAGCTCTCGTGGCCGTGCTCCTTATTTCCAACTGAGTGCTTGAGTTTCCACAAATGTGGGCCCAAATTGTATCCTTTCTCCTTTTAAAAAGTTTCCATCAAAATATCATGTACCCATTCTATTTCAATAGTATTGTGATCAAGTTTACTCAGTTTGTGTTACTCGATCAATGTCGGCATCCAATAATTTGAAGCTTCATGTAGGAATTATCATGAAAAAGGTGGTGTAACAGATGGTCAAAGAGATGCTATCCATTGTGTATTAAGGAGTGAATGTAATAAACAGAGATTTGGAACAACTGTCTTCTTTCATTGATCATTGAGGATTATATACATGTGAAGAGGTGTCTGTTTACAGGAAAGTTTCAGCCGAAGGGACATGCCCTTCGGATGATATGCTAACTACTAACATTAACAACTATGCTAACTGCTAATCCTCATCGATAGTGAAGTGGTGCCTGTTGACGTACAGGCACTGTTTCACAACATATAGTGCGCTGCTGTCTCTCTTTCAGTTTGGCATGCAGTTGGTTCACAGCTTGGATGACCGAAGGTATGTTATTCTGTTTAGTTTTTTTTTTTAAGAAAGTACGGTAAAAGCTCCGCGTTTTATTAGACGATAAAAAGGGAAGGGAAAAAAAGGAGAAACTCCACAAAATTTACAGAGCCTGATTTGCACCCAGAGGATACACAGCTCCTCTGCTATTGAACAACGAAAACAAGGAGAACAACAACGCAGACAACATGAAGGTTGGGACAGCAAGAAACGAAAAAAAAAACTTACAGCCTTGCTAATGACACTTTAATGATCATCAGTCATTGGTGCCATTGCCATCCTCTATTGCATAATGTCATCTTTGCACAACGTCACCACCAGTGTTGGGTTTAGCAGTTTCTGTTGAAAACAGTGTCTATTTCTTTCCTTTCATATGCTTTACCAACTGGAGGGCCACCCCACAGAGTATGCAATCGGTTTCGTCGGTTGTGCCATTGAGCAAGTTACTTGCCGTGAGAATTTTCTTGTGCATTAATGTGACACTTTGGTTCTGCTCTTGCCTTCCATATTGGTGTTATTCTGATTTTGCTGAAAGTTCCCACGAACTGGATCTGTTAAGGGCTTGTGGCACTGTACTCTCCATCCGCTGTCCATCACCTCCTCACATCGTCTTGTACCGTGTCATTGAATGTGATACCAACCATCAACGGCCTCCCACAATCTATTACTTCCTCAGGTGACGTTGGTGGGCAAATGTGATCAATCCACTTTCCATTTGTCATTGCCTGGTGTACTGTAATTTTTCCCCCTCTTATTAAGTAATAGCAGTGGTGCTATTGTCTTTGTCATGGTTCCATTTATTCTGTTTATTTGGAGAGAAGTTTGGGTGTTTCGGTGAGAGGGGCAAATCGTCTGTGCAGACAACGACACCCCTTGTTTTTGGTATGATATGAATGAAAGGAACTCTTGAAAGTAGTAGTAGTAGAGTATATTCAATTGTTGTGGGTGGACAGCTTAGGAGCTCAAGTGCTACCCGCCTTCTTGATCTGGACAGTACGAGCATCTACCATATTCATCCCATCCATCCACTGCCTTGCTGTTCCAAAATCTGAGTAGGAGGCAACGGAGTGCCGGGGATCTTGCCGAGTGATACGCCTGCCTGCATCTGCAGCATGGGAAAAGAAAATCTATCTCAAGTCACGTCTCATGTGGTTCCAGGAGACTCCCTTGCGTGCCATCGCTTCGTGGAGCTGCTGATTGCTACTAGTATATTGCCGCAACTTGGCACTTGGCCAGCCGCGCGCGACTCTATGAGCATGCAGTTTGTGTTCACCTCCCCTGACAATCCGGTTCATTTGTCTGTTGCGCAGTTGCGCCAACCTTCATAGTACTGTAGGAGTATGTGTGTTGCGTGGCCCCAAAAGAAAAATGAATTTACGTACAATCCGGCAGTGCCACGCCGCTCTGTCTCTGTCCGCTCACCAGGACTGGAACTTCCCTGCTGTTTGCTGAATGTTCTCCTGTAAAATGAAGTTCATATTTCATTCACAACGGATTTCCAGATTCAGCGGTCGTTGCCTAGTCTTTGTTGTTACTTTGGGCCTTGGGCCTGTATAGCAATCTAGGAGTACTATGTGTTGACACCCAAAATTATAAGATGTTATTTTTGATAACTTGAAGATGATAAGCAAGTCATGGACACGTTGAAAGTCACACGACATCGCCCCAAACCGGGATCCCAAAAATGTACTTAGCCTTCTAAAAATTTGGCTAAACCGACCTAAGAAAGTTCCTCAAAATTATATAATAAAATATTCACCATTTTGCTAAGTAATTTTATCTCAAAAGATTTTTGTCTAGTTTTTTAATAAATTTAAAACAAATATGGTTTGATTCTCATTTGGATAAGTTTGATTAACTAGATCCCAAACATGTATGAACTAGGGATTTTTTTTTTTTTTTTTTTTATTTTTAATTTTTTGTCTGTACCTTCCAGCGAGTTGGACGAGTTTTATGATTGAAAACACATCTAAGTCGGGTTTTAAGGGGATAAGGCCACCCTTAATAAATATAGAGGTTCATGGCCAATTTTTTATCCCATCTATATCCAATTGTTAAAACACATCTAATACATACTTTCGGGTGGATCATCTACCTCTCTATATATCCTGTTGTCCGGCGAATTTCTCCATGTGATTCGTTGGCGTTCTAGGTAGCCTTGCTGATCCTAGAGGACCCTTGACATGCATCCACTTGACAAATCCTTTCGGAGCCTGTTCCGAAGCTATCTTGGCCTAGGGCGGGCTCTACATCGGTCATACCAATCTCTAAATTGGTTCGATGGATCACACTATGTTCCTTGTTGTTTTGTAGGTTGTTTGTAACCTCTAGGACGTTCGACGCGAACCCGTTTTTTATGTCAACACTGTCGTCTCACTGGCTAGTAAAGACATAAATAATGTCACGTGAGTGAATTGCCTGAGTGGCGCACTACGATGTCCGTCACCTGTATCACCTCGACGCGTGCCCCTCTCCCGTATGGATTGGACGGCATGGATGGATAGAAAGCTACTACTACGTTACGTACGTAGCACCGGTTGCGCAAAGAATTAAGAAAGAAGGAAAGAGAGCTACTCCTAGCTCGCTCTGGAAAATGTCATCTCGCCACTGGAGTGGCGCCTTTGAAAAAGAAATCGGTGCTCCCAAACCAATTAGTAGTGGAAATGCCCCTTTTTTTTGCATGGTCTCGTGGTCCATCGATCCCGCGTACGACCGACCGGTGACCGAACAAGCACTGCACACCACACCACACTAGGGAGTAGTAGGCACGTATCCTGCCGGCCGTGCAAAGTTGCCGTCGCACTCGCGTTATCCTGTGTAATCCTGTCGCTTGCGGTTGCGGTGGAGTCCCATCGCTCGCTGACCGCTGACCGAGGCGCGAGGCCGACGGCGACGGCGACCACCGATCAGCCCCGATCAGGCCGGTCACCGGTCAGGTCGCCGTCCGATATGTATACGTATAACGTGGGCAAACGCGCGTCCAAGGCACGTTGCTGCGCGCACGCTCCCGCCCCGCTCCCGCGGACGCGCTGGCACAGCCCACAGGGCACAGCTTCCGCATTGGGCATTGCCGTGCGCGCGGTTGCGGTGCAAGGCGAGGCGCCAGCTCGAGCCACTGGCTGCTGGTTGCGCGGTGGTGTTGGGTGCCCGACGCCAGCACGCACATCACCAACAATTGGATCGAGTCGAGTGGACTGGGCGGAGGACCGCCGACGGACGGACGGCGGGACAACAACGACGGCCACCATCACCAGGCGGGACAGGCGGCGGTGTGACATCGACACGGAGCCACATCGCGGGTGCAGGAGGCCCCACGGGGTGCTCCTCTTGTCGCTCGCGCCGTTCCCACATGCCGACAGGCCGGTGCCCGGCGAGGCCAGGCGACGACCGGACCGCGCGCCCCACCACGTGTCCCTTCCGGCGCGCTGCCTGGGGGTACCGGTACCGGTCTCGTCTCGGTGACCTGATCGGCCATGTGCGTGCGGCGGATGCGGCACCGGCACCGGCACCGGCCATTGGGGTGCAGGGTGCCGGACCGTTCTTGGTCGGCGGGATACTCGAACACATCGTTGACTTAGACCAGAGAGATTACACGCGTGATGTTTATTTTACTACGACGCTAAGTATAGTAGAAAATGGTTTTGTGATGAGACTGGAAGAGCAGCATGGATTCGCCAGATAAGCACAACCACTTGCTCTTGTGCCGTGTGACTCACCACAGCACATGACACAGCGAAACAAGTCATCTGCCAAACATACGAAAACGGAGTTGCCATCTCCACCAGGACAAGATCGGAACGAAGCCCTTTCCACGCGCGCCGCCTGTCTCTGTCTGGCTGCGACTCTCAACTGCTAGTGCCGGGCGAAATGCCTTGCCTCACCTGCCCCTTTCACGAACCACGGATGGCATGGCCAAGCCAAGAGGCCTCCTCCTGGACAGGAAGAGGAACATCCCCCTGCCAACGCCCGCCACCGCCACCTGGCCTCGCGGCTCAGCAATTCCGCCATGCATGCCGTGGAGTGGCCAGAGCTTCAGTGCATGCAGCTGTGGCCGTCGCGTGTGCATCCCGTGCTCCTCGCTCTCGCCTACAGTAGCTAGTAGAGGAGAGTAGAGGCAGGCTCGTGGGTTGGGTTTGGGTTGGGGGTGTCCGTGTCCTCCACGAGCAGAGTCTGGCTCGGCTCTGCCATCTCGCCGCGTTGGAACTCGCGGTTTGGAATCCGAAAACCAGTGGCCGGTCACCTGCCAGGCCAGTTTTCTTCTTGTTTTTGTAGCGGGCACTCGTGCAGTGTCCTGCAGCCGCAACAGACAAAACTAACGCGAGCCCTGTCGCCTGCTGGCCTCACTCTGTCACCACCTCTGCTCTCTCGAGTTGATCCCTCTCGGCTCACTCTGTCTATATAGCTCGGCCTGCTGGTCACCACCTTCCCCTCCGTCCATCTCCCTCTCTCCATCGCGACCGAGCACGTACCGCGTGTCAGCCAGCCAGCCAGCCAGCCATGATGTCCACCAGCCACGCGGTGAAGCAGTCGCCGGCATGCGCGGCTCGGCGGCGGCACGGCCTGCGGTCCGCGGACGCCCGCACCGCGACGTTCTCGGCCAGCAGCAGCAGGCGGCCATGCTCCGTGCGCGCCGCGGGCTCCAACACCATTGGCTGCCTCGAGGCCGAGCCGCGGGCGGCGCCGCGCACGCGCAGGCGCAGGCGCCGGCGATGCCTCTGCGGGCCTCCATGTGGCGGCGCCGCCGGCGCCCGGGGACGACGACGACGCGCTCGCCGTGCCGTCGTCCGAGCAGAGGGTGCACGAGGTCGTGCTCAAGCAGGCGGCGCTCGCGGCCGCCGCGCCCAGGACGGCGCGGATCGAGCCTGTGCCCATGGACGGCGGGCTCAAGGCCGCCTTCCACCGCTGCGGAGAGGTCTGCCAGGAGTACGCCAAGACATTCTACCTAGGTAAACGAGATCAAAATTCCCTCTACTCTACTCTTCTTGTTCATCTCAATACAGTCTAGTAGTTTAAAAAGTTTACTCATCTGAATACAGTTACAAAGGTTTTTCCATGATCGAGGCACATGCGTGTGTCACAAGTACTAGCGTGTTTTTTTCTTGCAAGCTGATTAAACAAAGTAAAAAATATATATTTTGTACTAAAAAGGACAAGAGGCAAAGGATGAAAATCTCAGTCATAATCATACATATCCTTGGTAGAAACCTGAACCGCCTGTCAAATTCCAACACCTGCTTTTCCAATTTGCTTACTGAATCAGCTAGTATATAGTATATATTTGATATTAATTATATGATAATGATTGTAAAAAAAAAAAAAATGATAGCATGGTCATGAAAAAGTAGAGATGACTTTCCACATGAGTATGAACTCGATCTTGGAACGCATGCATTGAGATGCTAATCATACTACATCAGGAATAATAATAAATACTATTTTGCCAGTAGTTGTAGTTGTAGTTGTGGCCACCACCACCACCGGCCACATACCGAATACCGACCAGTCAGTTTCGGCAATCAGTACGCATCCCACCGCACATGCGTGTGCCTGAGCCTGACCCTCTGATCTGATGAGATGCCACCGTTGTTCTGTTCTTGTGTTGCAGCGACGCAGCTGATGACGCCGGAGAGGAGGAGGGCAATCTGGGCAATATACGGTAAGCAAATCAAGCCCCCACATGTCCCTGTTTCTTGTACCGTCTGCAGTTGGGCACTTGGCGTTGGCGGTCGGCAGCAATTTGTTGGTCCCTTTCGTTTTCTCTGAATGCTAGTAAAACTGTAAAGCACCTTTAGAGACGACGACTTGTTGCAGCATAGGACATACAGAAACGATACTTGCTGATTGTGTCATCCAAAAATCCAGTTCATACCTTATACCTGATTGCCTAAGCAATCAGTGTAAAATCTTTACACTGTGACTGAGCTAGATTGATTAGTTTATGTACCCAGAACGACGATTTTTCCTTGATGATTGACCAGTAGAGAAGGGAAGGGATGACACAGAGCACTGATGGATGCATAGCTGACGTTTTGTGCGCGATCAGTGTGGTGCAGGAGAACGGACGAGCTGGTGGACGGGCCCGAACGCGTCCCACATCTCGGCGGTGGCGCTGGACCGTTGGGAGTCGCGGCTGGAGGACATCTTCGCCGGCCGGCCCTACGACATGCTGGACGCCGCGCTGTCCGACACCGTGGCCAGCTTCCCCGTGGACATCCAGCCGTTCAGGGACATGATCCAGGGGATGCGCATGGACCTCAACAAGTCCCGGTACCGGAGCTTCGACGAGCTCTACCTCTACTGCTACTACGTGGCCGGCACCGTGGGGCTCATGAGCGTCCCCGTGATGGGCATCTCGCCGGAATCCACGGCGGCGACGGAGACGGTCTACAAGGGCGCGCTGGCGCTCGGCCTGGCTAACCAGCTCACCAACATCCTCAGGGACGTCGGCGAGGAGTACGTCGTCATCCACCGTCCGATATATATGAATATGCATGATGTCAGAGTTCGTTCTCACCAATATTGCGATTGCGTGTGCTTCGATCATCACAGCGCCAGAAGGGGAAGGATCTATCTCCCACAAGACGAGCTGGAGATGGCGGGGCTCTCCGACGCCGACATCTTGGACGGCCGCGTCACCGACGAGTGGAGGAGCTTCATGAGGGGCCAGATCACCAGGGCCAGAGCCTTCTTCAGGCAGGCCGAGGAAGGCGCCTCCGAGCTCAACCAGGAGAGCCGATGGCCGGTGAGACTCATCAGATGACTTGAACTGCCTGGCCATTTCTTGGGTTTCAGAACTCATCAGACGATTGAACAGCCTGCAACTGGTGTGTTTCTTCAATTCAGGTGTGGGCTTCTCTGCTCCTGTACCGGCAGATCCTGGACGAGATCGAGGCCAACGACTACAACAACTTCACCAGGAGGGCCTACGTGCCAAAGACGAAGAAGCTGGTGGCGCTGCCCAAGGCGTACCTGAGATCACTGGTGCCCCCCTCTTCATCTCAGACTGAGAGCCAGAGGCGCTACTCCAGGCTAACATAGAGCGCCCGGCCTCTGTATCTGTAGCGTTCGGTACATAGCAGTGAATGATGTACAAATTTCTGGTCAGGCCACATGCATCAAATCAATAGTAGTACATGGTTGGCTTGTGGTGGTGGTGTAGATTTCTTGTACTCGGTGTTTTGCCATGTACTACAAGCACTGGATGATGTATCATATATATATGTAATTACTGAAAAGAGTAAAAGTGAAATAAGATAGAGTAGTGTGTAACCTTCTTGCATACGGAGTACGTTTCTGTAGCTACCTTTATCAGCCTAATTAATGTTGTGCCACTCACACTCACTCTCGCTACTGCGCTTCATTAGTAAAGCAGTTTCTGTTTTTTTAGCTCTACAAGCAGAGCAGCTCTATTAATTCACTGAACTTGTTATGATGAACTGAACAAATAAAGATTAAAATAATCATTACCGTCTTCAGTCGTATGCATGCGCAAAGCTGTAAGGTTTGGTAGCCCAAAGAAAATTCAAATTCCTGATGGCCTTAGGGAAGAGCACAGATGGCACCATTTGCCGACCATTTGCCACTGTGAAGGATCATAGCATGAGATCACCAAAGATATGCCTGTGTTGGGTTGGTTCTCCCTACAGGCTACAGACACGGGAACAGCCATGCCTGCGCTGTCAGCTCTTGTAATCTGACTGCAAGTAGTCAAATTACGAAAGGAGAGTTCCCACTCATCATCAGTCGTGTCTACTAGTACAAGATCCTGTTGAAATCTAAGTGTACTTATTTAGGCCCAAAATTCCAGTGAAATGCCACGTCTCATGCGTTTGCATCATCAGTAGTAGCTCAGATGGATCTTGATTATTTTTTTTTTTTTTTTTTTTATAAAAGATCTTGATTATTCTTGAGATAACCTTTGCGTGCTTCTTTCTCCCACAGGCTCTATTTTATTCTTCAGCAGTCAGCACAGACAGACGTACAGAGCTAGTTTGCTAATGCCGGGGTGCCTGGATCATACAATTTGTCCCCAGAGCCAGAGGAAACCGGAGTTTATTTATGCTTGTGTGGTTGAAAGCAACCGGATCTTTTTCCACATCCTTTTCATGCTTTATTTTACGTTATAACACAATATATATATATATATATATATATATATATATATATATATATATATATATATATATATATATGCCGATCGATCTGTTGGCCGTGCGCGTATGGTCAGAGTCTCGCATGCAAACTGTCGGCCGAGCATTGTGTTTTGTGTAGCCGCAGTACTGTAGAAGGGAATGTAGGAAGGTCAAGGAATAAATGACCCGGGCACGGGCAGCAGGGGAAGACGTGTACAACAGTAGCATTGGATGTAGTGTACGAATCAGAAATGGTGGCCTTCCATTCCTCGTTGCCCAAAATATTTTAGAGAGGGATCGAACCTGTGGAAGGGACGGTTGATACGCAATATGCCTCCTGCAGTCCTGCTAGTCTAGTTGCCCTACCTTACGTGTTTTCATGTCCACGCATCACTCATTTTTTTTTAATTTTTTCCGTTGATGAAAAAAAAAAAAAGAGAAATATAGTAGCTGAGAAGAAACTTTCTGGGCCGGGGACGTTACGTTAGTGACGGCCCAAGAAAATGAAACACAAAGGACGTGTAACCGAAATAGTTGGCCCAAACAGTCGTTCACTGGGCCTAACCGTGCAGCCCATAATACCGATGCTAAAGAAGGCAAAAATATAGTACGTTTTTTTTTTTGAAACATCTTGTCAGTTTCATTCGTAGGAGTCACGTACACGTACTCCTGCCCGCTGGTAGGTTTCGCAGCCGGCAAGTCACCTTGATCCTCTCCCGGGGAGAGATATAAATTAAAGCGGGGAGATGCAGATCTTCGTGAAGACGCTGACGTCGAAGACGATCACGCTGGACGTCGGAGAGCAGCGACACCATCGACAGCGTGAAGGCCAAGATCCATGACAAGGAGGGCATCCGGCCGGACCAGCAGCGGCTCATCTTCGCCGGGAAGCAGCTGGAGGACGGCCGCACCCTGGCCGACTACAACATCCAGAAGGAGTCGACGCTGCACCTGGTGATGCGCCTCCGCGGCGGCAGCAGGGGCGGATACCCAAAGGGGCTCGCGCCAAACCTCCGCGAGCTCGCCCAGAAGTACAACGAGAACAAGATGGTCTGCCGCAAGTACGACGATCGAAGAGCTAGTTTTTGTTTCAGTTAATTCGTTCAATGCATGTACTGATCCAAGCTCTGCGCATGCGATCGGTTGTCTACTCCTGCAGGTGCTATGCACGGCTTCCCCTCAGGGCAACAAACTGTCGCAAGAAGAAGTGTGGGCACAGCAACGCGGTGAGAATGACAATCCATCCATCAGTTTTACTTTACCTGTGTTCATCAAATAACTTTATTTGCGTTGGTTTTAGTTGATGTGTTTATGTATATATGTTGTCCATGCATGTTTCTAGCTAGGCTTGTTCAGTAGTCATATATACAATTGTTTTGTTTCAGAATTACTGTCGACGTTGTTGCGTTGGCATCGCTGCTGTGATCATGCTTTCAGATTAATTTAGTCGTGAGAACAGCTGGTAGAGTTTACGGAATTACAGGTCATCCAAGTGTAATTTCCTCCTTCGTTCGTATATTAGGCGTTTGGTTTTATATTAGGCGATCACATTTTGTTTTGGCTTTTCCAGTCATACTCAATTACACTTGATCTGTAGTCATTTCTCAATTGATGATGAGACTACTGCTCTGCACACTTGATCTCCAGTCATACTCAATTACACAATTGCTCATGCTTTCATCTAACCTATGCCATCTGATTTTTCAGCTGAGGTCAAAGAAAAGGTTCATGTCCAAGCTTGTTGGATCTGGAGATTGAGCGTTGGAGAGTTACCTCGTCATGGGACGCTTAATTAATTAATAAATTTAGAGTATATTTCCTTTGCTTTTTATGAATGAGGTTAAGTAGGAAAATGTGTTCTACTCTTGGTTAAGATGTTTGCATATCTGTATAAATAAATGGCACAAAGTGTGTTCTTGGTTCGCTGATGTTTGCGTGCGCGCGTCACTCCCGTTTCCACTACTTACTGCGGTTTGCTTGCGCGCGTCACTCGCCGTTTCCACTTCTTCCATGATGCCTCCGTCACGACTCCTAGCAAGGACGCCACCCAACAAGCCCAACCGCACGGTCGTTCCCACGGAAAGGTGTCACCGTCCTAACCCCTTAATTCACTAACTTGGCACCGTCCTTCGACACTCTCCCCACATCCTTCTCCAACCTCATAATTACATAGCCATTTCCCAAAGAAGCGGACTTTCCATTTCCCAAAGTAACAGTTGTGATGGCCTGATATATTCATAGAGGCAAGAGGGTCTTAACACGTCCCAGGCAAGAGCGCTGCCCGAAGAGAACCAAACACACCCATCGCGTCGAGCGCTAACAAGGGCCTCATAATTACATAGCCATTTATACTGATTTACAATTACAACTACATAGTCATTGATTGATTTAATTTATTATTTATTATACACAATCCAGAAATCCTCATGGAAATATCATCGAACACATAGCACGCACCCATTTTTTCAGCCCTTTTCTACTACGATCTTATTGCAAGCATACACACCTAAAAATATATAGCAGCTCTCACTGCTTCTTGGAGTTGATGTAGTCCTGGAGCGCCTCCATCTGCTCCCTGGTCGGCGGCTTCTCGTTGTTCTTGATGGACCGGTGCACGTCGTACGTCGTCGCCCCGAAGAACATCAGCCTGCAGTTCATGTTCAATCGAGCATGCAATCCTCAGCCATGACGCCGCCGGCCGCCGGCCGCCGTAGTCCGTCTGCAATTGAGAAGAAATCGAAGGAGAACGACGGGGAGGCAGTAGGCACCTACCCTGCGGCGAACAGAGCGATCTGCCTCGGGAACACGTGCTTCCCGAACAGCCTCATGCTGCTCCGCCACTGCTGTGCCGCTGGGGCGCTTGCCACTTGCCGGCTATGTAAAGCAGTTGGTCCAGGGTCCAGTAAGAATCATTCGCGGCCCATGGGCTGGGCTTTTTCCCCACACCTCACAGACGCACACCAACTTCTCGCTTCTCTCGCCTTTCTTTTTCTTTTCAAATTCTTCTCCTCGCCTGCCTTTCGATGCTTACGCCCGCGGCCGCCCCACGCCATCTCCCGTCCCTGCAGAAGCTACTGCGCCAGTGCCGCTCCATCCAGCGCCTCAACCAGCTCCACGCCCACCTCCTCGTCCACGGATCCTTGTCCGCCGCAACCGGTCTCCTCCTCGCCTCCTACTGCGCCCTCTCGGTCTCGGCCAAGGCTGGATATGTCGCCCTCTGCCACGCGCGCCGTCTGTTCGACGGAATTCCTGACCCGGACAGGGTCATGTACAACACCGTCATCAGAGCTTACTGCAACAGCGACTGTCCGCGGGAGGCGCTACACCTCCACCGCGGAATGCTCAGGCGAGGGATCCTGCCCAACGAGTTCACGCTGCCGTTCGTCGTCAAGGCGTGTACGAGAGCGCAGGCGTGGGAGCATGCGCTGGCCGTCCACGGCGTCGCTCTGAGGCTTGGCCTTGTGGGGCAGGTGTTTGTGGGCAACGCTCTTCTGCATTCCTACATGTCGGCTGGGTCGCTGGGGGAATCTAGGCGCTTCTTTGATGAGATGGCGGACAGGACTGTTGTGTCGTGGAACTCGATGATCGGTGGGTACGCACAGGCGGGGGGTACTAGAGAGGCATGGGCCTTGTTTGGAGAGATGAGGCGTCAAGGGTTCTTGGAAGACGAGTTCACTTTGGCCAGCCTGCTTCTTGCCTGCTCTCAGGAGGGGAACCTTGACATTGGTCGCCTTGTGCATTGTCGTATGTTGGTCAGTGGGTCTCGGGTTGATTTGATTCTTGAAAGTGCTTTGGTGGACATGTATGGTAAGTGTGGGGATCTGTGGATGGCTCGTAGATGCTTTGAAATGATGCCCATCAAGAGTGTCGTTTCATGGACGTCCATGCTTTGCGCTCAGACAAAGCATGACTCAGTTGATGCTGCAAGATGCTGGTTTGACCACATGCCAAAGAGGAACATAGTCTCATGGAATGCCATGATCTCTTTGCTATGTTCAACGTGGCCACTTTCATGAAGCATTGGATCTTTATAACCTAATGCAATCCCAGGGTCTTGCTCCAGATGAGGTTACCTTAGTGGCTGTCCTCTCTGCTTGTGGACGAATCGGTGACTTGACTGTGGGGAAGATGGTACACCTTTATATTAGAGATAATATCTACAATCCTGATGTCTCTCTAATTAATTCACTTCTGGACATGTATGCAAAATGTGGTCAGGTAGACACAGCAATCAGCCTGTTCTGTGAAATGTGTAATAGAAATGTAGTTTCTTGGAATGTTATTATCGGGGGGCTGGCATTGCATGGTCGTGCATTGGACACAATCAAGTTTTTCAGATCAATGGTAAGAGACTCCTTCTTGCCGGATAGGATTACCTTTGTGGCCCTTCTTTCTGCATGCAGTCATGGGGGTCTACTAGAAACTGGACAGCATTACTTTGAATCTATGAGACATGTTTACAATGTTAAGCATGAAATTGAGCATTATGCTTGCATGGTTGACCTTCTTGGCCGAAGTGGCCATCTTGGAAAGGCTGTTTGTCTAATAAAAGAGATGCCAATGAAGCCAGATGTTGTGGTCTGGGGTGCATTGCTGGGAGCCTGCAGAATCCATGGGAATGTCAAGATTGGAAGACAAGTGATCAAGCAATTACTTGAACTGGAGGGCATCAGTGGAGGTCTCTTTGTTCTAATTTCAAACTTGTTATACGAAACTCACCAGTGGGAAGACATGAAAAGGCTCAGGAAGTTAATGAAAGAATGGGGAATGAGAAAGGATATGGGTTGTAGTTCAATCGAAATAAACAACAGCATCCATGAATTTGGAGTGGAAGACATTAGACATGAAAGCTCAAGCGAGATTTATGCAGTAGTTGATCAGCTGTCGTATCATTTGATTTCTTTTGCATCTCTTGGCTGTGCATCCAGAAGAGCTATGTGTGGTAGAGTGAAGGAATCTATTTGAAATTCTTTTCAGGATCAATTACATGTTCATAATATTTCTGAGTCAGGCACTATACAAAATTAAGATGAATGTGGCTGGCACATTGCTTTTTACAAGGTACCCCCCCCTCTGATTCAGAACTTCTTTCAAAATACAGGTCATCCTAGAACTTGTAGCTATTTTTTTCCCTTTCTCGCCATTGCCGAATAAATGTTATTCACAAATACATGACACGCCTCTTTTCCAGTGTTGTATAAATGAGGGTGTTGACATGTATTTTGAGCTGGAGGGAGTAAGGTTCATCGCCAAGAACATCTCCTGTTTTAAGCATGAGAGTAGGTAGTGCTAACCAAGCACATTTTTCAAAGAGTGTCCAGGTTCATCAGATCCATGAATAAAGTCAGTGTGGATGTATAATTTAAGTTACAAAGTCCACCTACATAGAAAATACTGAACAGAACAACTTGTTCCTTTTGCTTTGGTTCGGTTTCATAATTAAGTTGTCCTATTCAGTTTCCGTATTGACCATGTAATGTAACCCTTCATTTGTCTTGCTAACTGGTTGCGTTTCTGGTTTTCTGTAGATGTCATGGATCGCTGGTCAAGCCACTAAACCAACTCGTCTGGTGCTCTTACGCCCACAAATTCAGTTGTCACTATCCCCTGTGACTGTGATGTTTCAACAATATATGTGGAGAGAGAGGCTAAAGCTCGGCAACAAGACCTCAGCACACGGTCACAGGTCACCATATCTATTTTCTAGTTGTCAAGAAAGCAACGATCTTAGCTACTACTGTAGCTTTTTAGAGACAGAGCTTCATGCTGACATGCATTTTTCTTGTTCCTCTTATCTCTGGGCCAGATTGAGCATACCATGGTAAAGAAGCTGAGACTCCAGTTGTAAGCAGAGCAAATATAGTAACATCATTCACAGTTCCACACTTTTTCACTGTGGGAGCCCTGCAAATTTTGTTCCGAGGAGAAAAGATTGGTTGGTTCAACTGATGAACGGCCGCAAGATGGGGTGGGAATTGGGATGGATCCGTGCCCACATTGATCAGTTGGTGATGCCTGCCACGTGCATCTCTTAATTGTGCACCGCGAGTACATTACATTTGAAAGTAATATTATGTGTGGAGAATCTTCTCAACCAGTACGTCCACGTTAGCAGAATTATTTTCCACCGTTTGATCTCGGTTCTACGTTTTGATATGCCTCAATCGACTGCAGCATCCCATGTATATATACGGCCCCTCCCCACGGTAAAAAAAAAAAAAAAAAAAAACAATGCCTCTCGTCCTCTCCCCTTCCCTCTCCTCGCGGTAAAAAAAAGAACGAATGCTCTCGATCTCTCCCTTCCTCTCCTGATGCGGCGGCGTCGCTGGAGGGCGCGGCCTCCGCCGCCCTCGCCCTCGCCCCCTCCTCCACCTCCCTCTCTTCTTCCTCTCTACCATTCTCTTCCCCGTCATGTCAGTGCGGCGGCGGCGGCGGCGGCCGCGGCCGAGCAGGACGCGGCCCTTGGCGGCGCCATCCCCAGCCACGGCCCACAGGCAGTGGATGCCGCCGGTGGCCGGCCGCCGGCGCCCCTCCACCAACGGTGCGTTCTGGTCCTACATGTTCCATTGTTCCTCACAGAGTTGTTCTCCTTCAATCGAGAAAACCCTAGCTGACTGTCCTCATTTTTTTCCCAAGGTTTCTTACGATGGCGATGGATGGCATGACAATTCGAGGGGTTAATCTTGGTGAAACAAATCAGACGAGCAAGGCAAGGTCAGTTTCAATTCGGATCTATTGTTTTCCCCTTCTTCTCCTACCAATCGATATGGTTACTGCTATTTTTTTTTTTGCCTGTTGTAGGCTGTGGCCTTCTCGGTTCTATGAAAAGGCAAAAAAAAAATGTAGGACAAGCTTAGCATGTGGTTACCGTGGGGAGGGGCTGTATATATACATGTGGTTACATTTTTCTCATATGTGGGACAAGCTTGTTGGTGCCAGTTTCCATTAGAGAATTTGATGATTTGAGAAAAAAGATAGATCATGTTTCCTTGCTCAACCCTCTTCTTTCTCAGTCCTCCCTAAGATGATGCTAGGAAGCTGACTGACTGACTGCACGATGTGCATATATTTTTTTACTTTTTTATAAAAAAATGGTGACAAAATGGGCAGTCAATTGGTACTTTTGCTATATTGAAATCAAAAAGATATTTACTCCTTTATGACATTTTCAGATCCAATAATATTATGGTTGTATTTTCTTGGTTGGGCTCTCTTATCAGCTCCAACACTTTGTCAAACCTGGGGGCACCTTCTCAAGTTCAGGTGAGTTATTACTCCCCTTTGCCCTTCTTAGATATTATATTAGATTATTTCACAATATAGCTGAATGTTGGGTACTGACCCATATATGTGCGCTTTTCTATTTCCTTTCTGCCCATTTCCTGTAAGCTGTATGTTTACCGCTGAATTAGCTGATAAGAATTTATATTTCCACCTGCAGAGATCAGGGACGGTCCCTGGGGTGAACTTGACAGGTCAACTTACTATCCATTATTCCTCCCTCATGGCAGAATTATCCTATTTTTCTTTTCTTTCTCTTTTGACCAGAATAGGTCTACTCACTATGATGAATGTTGTGATATTTTTTAGAGATACAACTGTACAACTGTAGATGGAAAACATGGTGACCATTTCAGTTCTCTTTCGACATCATAACAAAAAAAGTACAGGATGAATGCCTTTACTTAGTCAGCCAAGGTGGTTAAGAGTGTTATTGTGTTTATATAAACGTTACCTACATTTGGTTTCCAGACTATGGATTTTTGAAGCATCAGCTTAAAACATGTACCATGATTTTTTTCCATACTAGAGTTTGAAAGTCTCTAGCTATAAGATGTAATGGTGTGCCACTTCAGAAATAGCATGAGAGAGAAAATAAAATTAGTCATCCACACAGTTTTACTATTTATGTAGTAATGACTGGATTTCCTAAATCCTAAAAGGAATCCACAGAGTTAGGCAGCCACTCAGTTTGCTGAAGCACTGGCAGGTCAATGCTTTTCTATGCAGCTTGAGATGTATTATTCAGAATGACTAGAAGCACTAATTATTTTCACTTCAAAAGTTCCATTTAAGAGCAAAAGAGCCACATTCCAGTTGCTCCTATTTCCATCACATCAAATTTGATCTTGACACAGATTTTAGATATTTATGGCACTTTATGAGCTTGCAGGTAAGATGGTCTTTGTTACCGCAAATAGATATGTCATCCTAACCAGCGAGACCTAGAAGTATGGATTTTTATAGTTTTTATAATTTCTCTTTTTTTATGCAGCATTTGTTATCAATTTTTTCTCTTTTTAGGCGTCACCACTTTCCACATTGGATTACCTACCATTGTTGTTGGGGTTCTTGGCTTCCAATCATGTACCATTATTTTTAAAGGTGGTCATTGCTTTCTACACTGATATAGAAGTACGACTGATAATTCCCTAGGAAATATAATGCATGCTCTATTGACCCTGTGACAGTTTCCAATTATGTATATTGACCATGTATGTGTGCTCCTTCTAACAGTTTCCTGCTTGACTAGAAAAAAGTGTTTTCAGAAAGAGCAATGCTCTATTTTTACTCTCATGCCATTTTTATCTTTATGGATTTAAAAGAGATGCTCTATTGAATCTTTTTTTTTTTCCTTGTTTCCTAAAGGATCTGCACAAATGGATTTCACTAAAGGAGTGACATCGTTGTTATCTAGCTAAAATGTGCATGCCTGTTTGCCTTTGTTATCTCCTTTGCATTCATTTTTTGGTTGATGTCGTGGTTAAAGGGTTTCAGTTAAGGGAAAAGAAAACAATTCTTCAACCAATGGAAATGCCTTCACTGATTTAGTGTTGGTCTTTCTTATTTTCGCATCTATTTGGCTTACTGCATCCAGAATCCAAAGTGTATATCTTAGCATGATAAAAGGAAAACTTATGATATTTTGTAGTTACATCTTCTATGCTTCAAGTCACAGCTATTATTTTCATTTAAAATTATTCTACTGTACAGACTTTTTGATTATTGTGCCACCAATGGCATCAAAGAGCAGTTTACTATGCTCCAGGCGAAGCATTACCTCTTTGTTAAGTCTTATTAAGATCCTTGCTGCAAGGGATGCTATGTTGATTCTATGCAAGCTACATGACTCGAAAAGTGCTAATACTCTTGATTTCTATTCATATAATATATTAGAGGTTGCTAATCAATAATGTTCCTATTCATTGATTAAGTTCTAGGTTTTTACATGTATCACATTAGTGAGTTGTAGCTGCGATTTTGAATAAAAGGAAGTTGTTTGTATAGTCAATCATTAAATTCTTATAGTTCTTTCCCTACCTTTGCAAAAACATTGTGCTCGATTACAAGAAATAATTAGGACTGCTCTCCATGTTTTGCTTTGGTACTTCATTTTATAGACTTAGCATTTATGAAAATGCAAATCAATTCAACATGAGCACGGAGAAATCGGCGATTTTCGTTTTAGGAGATAAGATTTCATTCTTGCACTTTCGATCTGGATTTGTCGGGGCTTGAGTTTATTTCGGGCGATGATTTCCTAGGAGTAGCTTCTCAACTCAGTTGTGATCACCTGTGCTGGATTTGGTTTTGAATCCTTTTGATTTGGGTCAGTTCTCAAGCGATTTTCTTTCTCTTATCGCTCTCCTCTGTTCCTTGTTGTCCGCACTTTCGGTTTTTGGCGTTCTTTTTTTTATAGAAAAGGTTTTTGGCGTTCTTGAGCATGAGGGATTTGGACTCCAGGGGCAGCAGGCGGTTTCCCACTGCCTGGTCCAGCGCTTGCCCCAGCCTCGTTGTTGCTCTCCACATCTCTGTGTCTGGTCATGCTCAGCACCAGTGCTTCCAAGCACCAATCGGTGTTCATCCAGGAACCCGTGCACACACAGCACCAAGAGAAGGTGCAGCAGTTCATGTTAATTGAATTCCAGCAGCTGCAGCTCGCTTGACTCTGTCCTCTCCATTGTAGTCATGCTTTTCTCTCTGCATACGTTTCTCTGTATTTGCTTAATGTGCTTGAATTGGTTGCGTGCAGCAAGTTCAGCAGCTTCGTGCATGACCTGGGCGTTCAAATTATCGACTACAGCAGGCAGCTTGTGTCCAGCAGTGATCAATCAATGGGCGTTTGCTAATTTCATTTTTAGTTGGCATCTCAGGTGGCTTGTTTCATTTGCCGCAGTTTGCAGCAGTGGAGCAGGTGCTCGTCAATCTCCTGTCTCAGGTAATTAGATCAGCAGCAGTCAGTCTGTCGCTGGCGCCGGGAACGGATGGAGGCTGAAGCCAGCCTTGCCGGTATGTGTGTCCTCATTTTTGCCATGGACGTTACCAATGACCTTGCTCAGATGGGTACATAGGAAGGCATATCTATTATGTGTGTTTATGTTGTCTTCCTCATTAGATCAATGTAGCTACTGAAAGCTTATGTCATGCGAACCAGTGAGTTTATGTCATACAAAACAGTGTTTTGGTGCTATCCTGGTTGCTAGGTTGGAGGCAAAATGCAAGTTTATCTTGTGTTTTTGTTCTTAGCCTCGACGCTATTTGTATCTGTTCTGTTGCAATTGTCTTCCATTTCTATATGCACAGTCCAATGGCTATGTAATGTATGTGCTATCTATTTGGCATTTATTTTAGAAAAATTGCTGGTTTATCACATGTATCGATCGAGATTTGTCAAACCTCTTAATGCTGTGATGGGAAAATATTCAGATATTGCCTTTTAGGTGATGAACAAATAACTATCATTCTCATACGTGGAAAAAGGGGAAACATAGCATATGTTTTTTAGGTTTGTTTTGTTTCAATGATAGTAGACAGAGCCAGCCAATTGTCAGTATTATCGTTTTATTCCCCTCTATAATCGCGGCTATTTGCCTCGCGCGCATGGGCGCGCATAAATCACTAGTTACACTGCATCAGTTAAGTAAGTGGGGGCCTGAAGTTTGCCCCTTGCCAGTTGAAGTACCAGAGTGCCCATGGGGTCGCCATGCGTTGTGCTTTGGTAGTTATCAAGCGCCGAAAAGTGGTGAACTGACATCGGCACAACGCAAGCACTATTGGCTAATCGAGGGTTGGAGACTCAGTCCAGGATGCCAAGAGCACGTGGCCGCATCACTTCGCCGATCTGGATCAGTGGCCTACTGGTTGGTACACATTTCTTGTGATGCTGTTTGCAAGTCCATGGCTAGATGATTTGGTTCCGGCTAATGGGAATATTTGATGCTTTTGATGATTTTTTTTTTTGTTGTTGTTGAATCAGATGCTTGCTTTCCTTTTTTTTTTTTTTTTTTTAACTTTAGAAATCATGAAACTGCTTTGTTTTCTAAAAGTTGTGACGGTGGATAAAGCATGTGTTCCTGGAGCTTGCTTATGATGACTTGATATCTTTTTTTTTTTAAAAAAAAAAAAACAAAATAGAGCAGCTACCTACCCGAATGATGGGTAGTTTGGTTCTACATTTTAAATTAAACTGTATGAATGATCACAAGCTAAGGGAGAAGAAAAGAACTGTTATGCTTACAATTTTCTTATTTGCAAATGAGATGTGGCCCCTTTTTCTAGATTGCGATCAGGGAAATATATATTTTCCTATCATGGGAAAAAAATGCTCACAAAATCCAGCTAGAACCTGCAAGATAAGCAATATAATTTGGATTCTGGAATGAACCCTAATCCTGTGAACGTATGAATCGGGCATGATGAAAGTTGTACACATGCCAGGATGCCTCCCCCGCGAATACCTAGCGGACAATTCGACAACATTTACTACTATCCCCATGTCGTACTCGGACTATGCAAAAGCCAACCAAAATCTATGGTTTATATTCTGTATACTCCGTACAGGCTGCTAGGGCAAGATAAGAGTGATTAACCCACAATGTATGTGTCAATTGTCTTAATTAAATCACGGCCTCGCTGGATCTGTACCAACCGAATGAATTAATGATATCTAATATAATCATGGAGATGAGACCTCCAACCATCACACAAACTAAGGAGCGTACAAGTGCACTCAAGAGTAGGAGTCTGATCACTGTCAGAGAATACAAATCAATTTCAGAAACCATGACGGGCTCCATGAGTAGTATGAATCGTCACTGTAAAATGTCAACAAATAAATGAATAATAATGCAATAGCTGTGATGTGTAAACATCATGTCTGTTCATGGAAACAACAAATCTGTGCAAGCAGACTATAGGGAGGAGGAGAAGAAGAAAAGAGAAATCAGAAGTAAGCAGCAGCTACAAGTGCAGGACGGCCATGGATTTGAGCCTGCAGGACATGGCGTCGGCCTCCGTCGCCGCGTTTTCCCGGCCAACCCGGCTCCAGTTGTGCTCGGTGTCCGAGACCCGGCAGGCCGTAACGAAATCGAGCACCTTGCCGAAGATCCTGAACATCTCGACGGCGTAGACCCTGTCGTCCTGGCCGACGGCGAACGCCGCGTGGGGGTCCATGGGCGCGTCCGGGTGCGCCGACGCCTCGGCCCACTGGAGCGAGCTGAGGTCGAGCTCGAACAGCTTCCGCACCACCTTCTCCCTGCGGTTCACCTGGCGGTCGCACCACGACACGCAGAGCATCAAGAGCCGCGACGCGCAGCACACGAGCGTCGGGGGCGTAGTCGCGGAGTCGCGGTGGCGGGCGGAGCGTCTGGATGACGACCCAGGAGCCCTCGTCCAGATGGTAGGCGACGAGCGTGTCGGACTCGCAGTAGACGTAGAACGTCCGGCCACAGACGGCGCCGGAGCAGGCCAGCCCGACGTCGGTGGGAAACCCGGCGATCTCGACCCACCTGTCGACCAATGGGTCGTATATCTCCCCGGACACCAGTGGCTCGTCCCAGCGGCCGCGCCCACCGACGGCGATGATGGCGAGCCTCGGCTGCCCATGACGAGACGAAGCGAGGTCGCTTGGCTCAGTGTCCTCGTTCAGCATGTCCCTGAGGCGGAGGCGCCTGAGCGAGAGCCGGTGCGGGTCCTCGTACACAGCGGAGGAGGCACCACCGAACCGAGACTTGCCGCGCCGGACATTCTTCTCTGCGCGGGTGTGGAGGATGCTGCAGGTGGCGGACATCTCAAACACGCCCAGCACCGGGCGAGACCGCGGCGTCCGCATGGGCGCCGCCTTCCGCCACGAGCCGGCGAGAGGGCTGAACACCAGCACTCCCTTGTGCGTCTTCACCTTGCCGCTGCTGTTGCTGGCATCCAAGCCACCGGACGGGCCATCGACGACGTAGAGGTCGTCCCCGACGCCGGCGACGGAGAACAAGAACCTCCCCTTGAGCCCATCCGCCCCGACACGGCACCACCGGTGCGCGGCCACGTCGAGCGCGTGCACGGCGGGTGCGGGAGCGGCGCCCCACCCGACGTCGCCGTCCACCCCGAATAAAAACAGCCACGGCGTCCGGCGCAGCCCCGGCCCGGGCTCCCCCCCTCCTCGCGGCGCATCCGCAGGAACTGCGGCAGGACGGTGAGGTCCCTCCACCGCCTGCACACGCACCGCGCCGCCAGGAGCGAGGCCAGCGGCAGCCGGCACAGCACCATCTCCATCACGTCGTCCGGGAGCACCGTCACGGACGCCTCTGACAGCACCACCTCACCCGCACCGGCTCCCGACGGCCGGCGCGCCGCGTCGGCGTCGGCGGTGGCGGCACCCTTTCTTCCAGGCGAAGCACTGCACCGCCGCGCCATCCTCGTCTTCTTCGTCGTTCCCCGGCGTGCGCCGGCGCGGGGCCGCGGCGGAGGAGTCCATCTCGTCGCACGCGCAGACGCGGCACCCACCGGCCCCGCCGAGGGGCAGGCGGAGGCAGCTCCTCCTCCCTCCTCCTGAGGCTGCGGCGGTGGCGGCCATCCCCGCTTCGAGTCGGGGATGACCACATCGTCCGGTGGCTCGGCGCGGAGCAGGGAGGCGAGGCTGTTGCTGCCAGATCTCTGCAGAGCTCTCGGCATGGGAGCAGAGGGAGTTGGAGCGGTAGCTAGGTGGAGAAGAAGTGGTGCGCGAAGGACGGGATGGTGGGGGCGTGGAGGTGGAGGAGGATGCCCCGGAGGAGGACAGAGAGGAGCTTGGCGAGGAAGGAGATAGAGAGCATGGCGTCGCGTCGCGCCGGGTAGGCGAGGCGACGCGGGATTATTTGCCGGGTCGGGTTGGGCGGTGGTGGTTGGAGTGGGAGTTGGGGAAAGCGGACGAGGAGGGTGGGTGACGCCACGCGCGCATGGAATGGATGGACGGGCACGGGAGGACATCACCGGCCGGTGTTGATCGAAGCGGAGCGGGCCAAGCGGTCCATAGAACGGGCTGCCGTCCGCGCGATTCACGGGGCTTATGTTATGTGGCGAGGCGCCGATGGGCCGGCACGCGTGTGCGCGGGCGCTAGATGCCTGGGACCAGTGCCGAGGAGGTGGAGGGGAACGTGCAGTGCCATACAAGTTTTTTTTTTTTTTTATTTGACAACACCATACAAATCGTACCTAGCCATGGACGATCGAACGTCGAACCTGCGCACGTGACAATTCTAATGTCACTCAATCGCTATAAAACGATGCTATTCAATTTCGAACATATACCGGCAACGTATCTCTATACACGAAATTAATTAACTTTACACATAACCGTCATCGCCTTTTAATAACACTTTTACAAATCTCTCCTCCCACCTCCCCATCACCTCATACCCTAGATCTGCTTCTTTGACCTATATTAGAAGTTTTACGTGGTTTACATGGGGGGGTTGGGGAGGCTTTGTGCCTAGATTTTTTAGGTACCAACTGAATACTCATTTTATTTGGAGGAGGATAGTAGATTTTAAGTATAAAACTGAGAAACATAATGGGCCTCGCTAAGGTACACTTTTACCTTATAGGAAGTAAGATCTCGAATAAATCTCAACCCTTGATGTTTGAAACGCATTCAATAACTAAATCAACATGACTGACGGTAGAATTTGTTACCAACATACCTTTGCATAATTTAAATACCAACAGGTTCAGATCCGGTGTTCTCTCTACCAATAATTTAAATACCAACACATTCAAAACAGGTGTCCTCGGTAGCAACACGTTCGTAATCCAATTTAAATAAATATATAACTACTAAAAGCACACCTCTAATTTTGTCACATTATAGAAAAAAAAAATCCATGCAACTCATGATATAGGTATAGTTATTTCTTAGAAAAAGAAAACTAGTATAGGTCTAGCTAACGTTTGGTACAAAAATACAGTACATGTCAGGATTACTTTCCTCACAAATGCATGCCCCGTGCTACTCATAGATATTTTACTTAGACTTCTAGTTACTTTCCTATTTTCAAAATAAAAATTATATTTATCTTAGAAGGTAATATCTAATTATTGCTATCTAGATCGACGGTTCACAATTAGATAAAAAGATGTTGGGGTGGGGGTGTGTGTGTGTGCGTGTGTGTGTGTGTGTGGTGGTAGGGGGTTTTGGGGGTGTGGGGGGTGTGTGTGTGGGTGGGGGGAGGCTTAGGTATCCCTGATATGAGAAATCTAAATTAGCACACATTTGGAGGAAGATAGTAGATTTTAAATATAAAACCGAGAAACATAATATTCTTTTTGTTTTCCAATTGTGCGGCTTCCACGACACGGCCGTAGTAGTGGAGGAGTAGGAGACGGCGACAACGCCTAGAAACGGTGATGGTGCGATTGTTAAGGGGGTCGAGGGGGCATCGTGGAGCGCCACACGCGGTTGGCGACGTGGCGGCGACTTGCTAGGGGCAGGGCGGGGCTACACGGGCGTGTGTCGCTGGCTAGGGGGCATGGCGCCCCTATCCCCGTGTGAGGGGTGAGAAGATTCAAGAAAGTAGGTGAGAGGAAGGATATGAACATGGGACCCACATGTCATTGATATTCTGGTACAACGGTACTTTGAACTTTTTTCCTTGGCGGTTTGACACGGTTAGAGGGGCAAAGTGGGACAGAATGGCGCAGAGTAAAAGAATGTTTGTGCCATGACACACGGTTGTGAACGAACTTTTTAGTGGCACACATGTTAGGAGCAACTTTTTATCATGACACGCGAGGTAAAATGCTCGGCTTTCTTCCGGGTTCGGTTGAATGTTTAGCCCTTCTCAAAACCGACTATTTTTTTTTTTAAAGCGCACATTCATAGTTCTTGTTATTGATTTCGTGCAACAAATACCACGATGCCAAGCCACATCTATAGCTAGAGCTTCATGAGCTTCATTCTATTTAAGGGCATATTCAAGAGATTAGTCAAATAGTTTTGTAAAAGCTAAATTTAGCTATTATCGGACTCTCTACACAACTCTTCAAGTTGGCTAGCTCTCCATTCCTCCACCTCCGCTCTCTATTCTTGTGGACCCTGCCTCACTAGCCATCTTTTAAATAGTCTTTTAGAGTACTCTAGTATTTTATTATCAACTCTATTTTAGAGAGCGGCTAAAACTATAATTTCGGCTAGTCTTTTTAACTAGTCTCTTGGACATGCTCTAATAACCAAAAGGATACCTCGCGGTGTTACTACGAAAATCGTGGAATTAAACTTTAGTGAATAGTGTGTTATGATTACGTGGATAACTTGCATTGTATTTGTTTTTGGCTTGTTGAGCTGTATGTCTTGCATGTGAGATAGAGTCCAAGCATAGAGTCCAAACATAGAGTCCAAGCATAGTTGGGTTTATAATTACAAGGTACTCTCTCCTTCCCAAATTGTAAGTCATTCCAAACATAGAGTCAGACATATATATAAAAGTTTAACCAAATTTATATGATAAGATAATAAGATTTAGGATGTCAACTAAAAACTAAATATTATTGGATTTTTTTTGTTAATTATATTTTTCATAGTATGCATAATTGATGGCACAAATCTTTCTACTTCTCTTTATAATTTTGGTTAACCTTAAGATTCTTTGATATGTCTAAAATCCTTGAAATGGCTTACAATTTGGAAAGAAGGGAGGAAATGCTATCTGGCGGAACAAAAAATTGAAACCCTCATTTTCCATCATTGTTTGAACAATGCCAATCGCCAACTAATAGGTCAGCCCTATTGTAAAACACCACGAACTACGTCTAGAAGGGAAAGGAGAAGGAGAATCCTTAATCTCAGTCCGTTTTGTATGTGGGCTCTTCTTAGAAACTCTTAGGGCGGGGAGGACTATATATGCGTGGGAGCTCTATATTGTAATTACCAATATTGAGATGAATAAAGATTAATCTCCCTACATCTTGTGTCTACTTGTTCTACTTCTTTCATCTACTACGTGATCATGAGAGACGGAGGGGAAGGTCCCAACCGCCGGACGACATGTTTCACAACACGTTATCGTGACGAAATGAGCGGTTAGGACCTTCCCCTCTCCATCTCTCATGATCAATACAATAGATGAGAAGTAGAACAAGTAGACACAAGATAGGGAGACTATTCTTTATTCATCTGAATATCGGTAATTACAACATAGAACTCCCGTAAGATATAGTCCATCCAAGACCTAAGAGTTTCGGTAAGAGCCCACATACAAACGGACTAGGATTAGATTCCTCCTTCTCCTTTCCTTCTAGGACAGAGTCCGTGTGTTTTACAACACTCCCCTTGGGTGATTACCCACGATATGCATATGCCTCATCAAAAACTCCATCCGAAAAACCTAGTGGGAAAAAACGGTTCTTGGAGAAAAGAGTACATCGCATTCGTTAATTGCATTACACATGTTGTCTCATTAAAAACCTTGTGTGAGAAACCTTCGAGTAAAAAACTCACATAGGAAAAAAAAGAGTACAACATTTAACCTTCTTGGTCATATATTCTTGAGGATATACTATTCTTCATGAATAGACATTGATCTTCATAATCTATGCATAAACTTCATCTTCAACCTCGCTTGGCGGCGGAGTGAGAACCTCTTGCTCTCTCTCACTCCTCCATTGTTGCTCTTCCTTCCCCAAGCCAAGATTTCGATTCCACCATCAAATCTTGAGGGAAAAGGCGACAAAGCGCTTGTGGAGGCCGGATCTACCACTTCCCCCACTCAAAAGAGCATTTGGTTCACGTTTGGCGGAACCCTAGGGTTCTTTACTCTTGGAGCTTGCTCCTAGGCGGCTAAGCGTCGCCCTTGAGCTTGCCCCTTCGTGTGGCAGCCTTGAGAGGTTTGTAACCTCACTCTACTGACAATATATTACCCCACATCTCTAGGGTTAACTCCCTAGACTTGTGAACGAGGGAAAAAGCAAGCCGGTGGGCAAGCTAAGCCTTGTGTGGCAACCCTCAACAACGTGGGACGTAGCCCGGCTTTGTGTGGCGTGGTGAACCATGGGTCAAATCCTTGTCTCACTTGTTCTCTCTTTTACTTTGTTGCATATTTGTCTTGTGAGAAAGGGCTTCGACCCGATCTACTTGGTTCTTTGGGTTTTACGCCCGGCTTTGGCTAGTTTTCGTGGTATACCCGTTGGTGCAGGAACAAGGGAGAATCACCATCTCACCGGACACGACTCACAGATTCATCGAAGTTCACTTCTACGAAGTGACACGCTAGCCGGACGAGGCCAAAGGGTTGCCGCGGCGGTGCGGCGCTTTACGGTGCCGAGGAAAGTGCCTTGTCTCCTACGTGAAGTGACCCGCCATAGCGCCGCACGAGGGGGGCAGCGGCGATGCCGGCGCCTACTGGCCGAGAGAAGTGCCTTCGTGTCTCTCGGCGTTTCTCGGTTTCACGCCGGGCAATTGCGCTGACTATCTGTGGCGTGCCGCGCTTTATCCTTGACGGTGTGGCAGACGGTTTTACCGTGTCGATTTTAGGGGGGGTAGGTTTATTCACCCCCCCCTCTAGGCTTCCATCGGATCCTACAAGTGGTATCGGGCTAGGATACCGGTATCACGCTTCACCGGCGTGAAGTATGGAGGCAGGAGGGGGGAACAAAGGAGGCAAGTCCAATCGTCCCAGGTGGAGGAGGGTGGAGGCCCGGCAGACGGCCCGAGCTTTCTTTCGGTACGACGCTGAGAGCACCATCAAGGGTAATGCCACCGATGCCGAGAGAAAGACCGCCAAGAATAACAAGGCGAAACGCTAGAAGGCAAGAGCGAGAAAAGAAAAAGACTAGAAGAGCAAGCTAGTGTCAAACTTGCTCGAGAAGCTTCAAAGAAAAGATCAAAGAAAGATGATTAGCGGAGGCAAGAGCTGCTAGGGAGGGCAGAAGAGAGAAGAAAAGGCAAGAAGAAGAGGCGGAGTCAAGTGAGCTATCAAGTAGCTCCGACGATAGAGATGATGATATCTCCTACAACAAGAAGAAGAAGGAAAGCAAGAAGGATGGGGGGGCGTCAACAACAACAAGTTCGCCGCCATATCCTTTAATTATTCTTCTTACTTGACTAACCGCGATAAGAAGTCTTTCATCAATGTACCCGGAAAGTTGCCCCGTTTCGATGGGACCAACTATGCCAAGTGGAAGCACTTGATGAGAGCCTATCTTAGCGCCCTTCACCCGGTCTTTGGGAGGTTGTGTGCGGTGGATTTCAGCCACCGGTGAACCCCAAGGAGCCGACGAGCGAAGAGCTAGCAGGCTGCCCACATCAACGGTCAAGCCACAAGCATCCTCCTTAGTGCTCTAGAAGGCAATGAGTACAATAGGGTGATGAATGTCAATGAAGCAAAAAAAGATTTGGGACACTCTAGTACTTGCACATGAAGGTGTTGACAAAGTGAGAAAGGCCAAGATTGACTTGTTGAAGGCCAAGCTCAACCGATTTGTGATCCTTGATGGAGAAGGAGCATAAGAGATGTTTGATCGGTTGATGGTGCTAGTTGGCAAGATTAGAGGGTTTGGAGATGAGGATCTAGATGATCACACCGTTGTCAAGATCATGCTTGAGGCATACACACCTAGAAATGACATAGTGGTCACCTTGATTCGTGACAAGAAGAGGTTTGAGCATTTCACTCCAAATGATGTGCTTGGTAGGCTGCTCACATATGACATGCAAAGAGAGGAGACAAATGAAAGAAGAAAGCTTGGAGAGTTGCAAGCAAAGCTTGAGGGGGTCAAGATCAAGGAAGTGGCTCTCAAGGCAACCAAGACAAGCAAGCCAAGCTCCTCCAATAAGGTCAAAGGGCAGCAAGCAAGCATCAACAAGTCTAGACAAAGAAATGAAGAAGATGCAAGAAAATATTGATGCAACCTCTTCCTCAAGTGATGATGAAGATGATGGGGCTGATTACAAGAAGATTGATGACATGGCCCTATTTATGAAGAAGTATGGGAAGGGGATGAAAGCAAATGGCTACAAGATGGTGCAATGAAGATTCCCAAACAAGAAAAATAGAACATGCTTCAATTGTGGCAGCACCGAGCATTTTGTTGCCGATTGTCCTTATGAGAACAAGAACAACAAATACAAGAAGGAAAATGGCAAGGACAAGAAGCAAGACTACAAGAGAAAGGGAAGAAGCATGGGTGAAGCTCACATCGGCCATGAGTGGGACTCAACAAAAGAGACAAGTGAAGAGGAAGTCCATGTTGCAACATTTGCTATGCAAGAGACCTCTACACCCAAGCTCTTCAACAACATGACCGATGATGAGGATGAGGACAATGACTCCACTCATGTTTGTCTTATGGCCAAGCATGAGAAGGTAAAATCCAAACCCAAACCTTGTCCTTCTCTTAGTGATGACTCTAGTGATCTTAGTGAAAGCTCTAGTGAAGATGAATCTAGTGATGATGAAGAATATGTTAGACTCACTAAAAACCTAGATCCCAAAACTAGAGGGTTTCTTACTCAACTAATGGCGGATTTAGAGAGTACCCAAGCGAGTTAGCAACTAGAGATAGTCAACTTGATAGACTTGAAAAGCTCTATGTTGATAACAAGGATGCTCTTGTAGCTGAGAGAAGTGAGGTGGTTTCCTTGCAAAAGAGCCTAGCTAATGAGCAGGGAAATCATGCTCTTACTAAGAAGGCTATGGTCACCCTAAATGGGAAATATTGTGATTTGTAAGACAAGCACAAAAAGCTTGAAAATGAACATAGCATTCTTAGTGAGAGCAACTCACATCTCCTAGCCACAAAGGATACATCTACTCCCTCCACTAGTCAAGGTTGTGGAAAATGCTATAATGTTGATATGAATGCTTATGCCACTAACCTTGCCAATATGAAAGCAATGGAAAAAAAAAGATCACTAGGCTCTTTGCTATGGTAAGAAAAGAAGGTGAAACCAAAGAATGCAACAGTGAGCAACAAGATTGAGGCTCCAAAAAGGCCCAACTACATTGATGGGAGAAATCCAAGAATCAAGGATGGACTTGGACACAAGCATGGAAACAAAACCAATGGTCGAAAAGATGATCAATGGTGTTGAATGTGTCAAATTCTTGAGCAAAGGCACAGTAGGTACGAGAGACCTGCACGCGAGGCGTTGGACACAAGCCAACCCCAAGCTGTACTATCTGCCACACACGGTAGTGCCGCGGGGGAGGGCGGTGGCGCGCGCGCCCCAAGAAAAGGGAAGGTCACCTACAGCGCCTCGGCTCAGAATAGACCCAAGAAGATGGTCCAAAAGCACGTGAAGAAGGTCCGAAATCAGAAAATCTTGTGCAGGCTGTTCCTAAGGGCCACACCTATCAATCAAAGGCAAAAGCAAGCAAGTTAGACTCAAATCTTTGCTTTGAAGTGAAGGCAAACAGCAAGGGGAGGTGTTTGCAAAGTACTTGGGCGTGAAAAGAAACTTTATTGCAACACCTCTATATGGGTTCTCAAAGTTCTTGTGACTAAGGTAAAAGGTCCCAAGAATCTTAGGGGACCTAAACTTGTGAACTAAACTTGTTTTGCGGGCATACTCCTCCGGTGGGTCAAGTTGGGTGTTTGCGGTTTGTACAAATCATATGACCGGAGAAAGGAGTATGTTCTCATCATATTCCCAAACCAATGACGGATAGGAACAACATAAGGTTTGGAAATGATGATGTGAGAAGTGTGATCGGTCTTGGTAACGTTGCTATCACAACCGAGCATAATATTTCAGATGTTTTGCATGTTGATTCGTTGGGATATAATTTGTTGTCGGTCTCACAATTGTGTGAGAAAGGCTACAATTGTCTCTTTACGGATGTTGGTGTGGAAGTCTTTTCGCGTAAAAGGATTCCTCTGTTGTCTTTACAGGGAAACTCAAGAACAAGCTTTACTTAGTTGACTTCAACAAAAGTGAAGCTAAGCTTGATACCCGTCTAATGGCAAAATCTAGCATGGGGCTGGTTATGGCATCGCCGTCTAGCATATGTTGGCATGAGAAACTTGGCCAAACCGCAGAAAGACAACCACATCATTGGACTAACAAATGTTGATTTTGACAAAGCGAGGATATGTGGACCTTGCCAAGCCGGAAAGCAAGTAGGTGCACCTCACCCACCAAAGAGCGTGATGACCATTACTCAACCATTGGAGTTGATACACATGGATCTCTTTGGACCGGTGGCCTACCTTAGCATCGGGGTAACAAATATGGACTTATTATTGTTGATGATTACCCCGCTTCACTTGGGTTTTCTTTGTCTTTGATAAGTGTCGGGTACAAGAGAAGGTGAAAACCTTCATCAAAAGGGCACAAAGAGAATTTGATCTACTGTCAAGAGAATAAGAAGTGACAATGGGACCGAATTCAAGAACACCCAAGTAGAAGAGTATCTTGATGAAGAGGGCATCAAGCATGAGTTTTGTTGCATATACCCCTCAACAAAATGGTGTAGTAGAGAGGAAGAACCGCACACTCATAGAGATGGCAAGGACAATGCTTAATGAGTACAAGACTTCGGACATCTTTTGGTGTGAAGCCATCAACACCGCTTGTCATGCCATCAACCGCCTCTACTTACACAAGAAACTCAAGAAGACTTCATATGAGCTCTTAAGGTAACAAACCTAAGGTGTCATACTTTAGGGTGTTTGGGTGCAAGTGTTTCATTCGAACAAAAGGCCCCGAAACCTCTAAATTTACACCTAAAGTTGATGAAGGTTTTCTTCTTGGTTATGGATCAAATGAGCATGCCTATCGTGTTTTCAACCAAAACCACCGGTAGGGGTTGAAATCACTATAGATGTGACATTTGATGAATCTAATGGCTCTCAAGTAGAGCAAGTTGATCAAAGTGTTGTAGGAAAGGAGGATCCACCTTGTGAGGCAATCAAGCAATTGGCTATAGGTGACATAAGGCCTCAAGAAGATCAAGCTAATGGAGAGGAGGATCCACCGGTTGTTGCCGCACAAGATTCGCCGACGTACTCGATGACCAAGGCAAAGCGGCACGCGCTGTGGAAGTGTCCGGTGTCAGCGGTGCCGCACCATCGGCGGCGATGCCGCGCCACCTACCTCGGCCAGCCGACCGATCCACCTCGCATCACTGTTCAACCACTTGATCTTGCTCCAATTCTTGAAGGCGATGATGAATATGATGAAGATCAAGAAGAAAATGCGTAAGGCGTTGATCACCCATGACTACGACAAACAATTCAACGGGATCATCCCGTTGACAATATCCTTGGGAGTCTTGAAAGGGAGTTACTACCGATCTCATCTAGCCGCTTTTACGCCAACTTTTTCTCGTTTGTTTCATCTTTGGAACCCGTAGAAAATAGATGATGCTCTTAAGGATCCGGATTGGGTGTTGGCCATGCAAGAAGAGCTCAACAACTTCAAAAGAAATGAAGTATGGGAGTTGGTGGAAAGACCCAAGACTAACATCATTGGCACCAAGTGGGTCTTCCGCAACAAGCAAGATGAAGATGGGTTGGTAACAAGAAACAAGGCAAGATTGGTTGCTCAAGGCTTCACTCAAGTAGAGGGCTTGGACTTTGATGAAACCTATGCATAGGTGGCATGACTAGAAGCAACTGCATTCTTCTAGCCTTCTCTGCCCATCATGACTTCAAGCTGTACCAAATGGATGTCAAGAGTGCATTCCTCAATGGCCCACTACAAGAGGAGGTGTATGTTGAGCAACCACCCGGTTTTGAAGACCCCAAGTTTCCCAACCACGTCTACAAGTTTCATAAGGCGCTCTATGGGCTTAAGCAAGCACCTAGAGCATGGTATGAATGCCTTAAGGAATTCTTGCTCAAACAAGGCTTTAAAATAGGCAAAAGCTGATCCTACTCTCTTCACTCATAAAGTTAGCAATGATATCTTTGTATGCCAAATATATGTCGATGACATAATATTTGGTAGCACTAACAATATGTATGTTGAGCAATTTAGTAGGACAATGACCAAGAGATTTGAGATGTCCATGATGGGTGAGCTAAAGTACTTCCTCGGGTTTCAAATCAAGCAAATGGAGGAAGGGACATTCATTTGCCAAACCAAGTACACCCACGACATGCTAAAGAAGTTTGATATGGCTAAGGCAAAGCCAATCAAAACTCAATGCCAAGCAATGGACATCTTGATCTTGATGAGGAGGGTCAGCCGTGGACATGAAGGTATATCGCTCCATGATTGGATCTTTGCTTTACCTTTGTGCATCTAGGCGGGACATAATGCTTAGTGTGTGTATGTGTGCTCGTTTTCAAGCCAATCCAAAGGAATGTCACAACGTGGCCGTTAAGAGAATCTTGAGATACTTAGTACTCACTCCTAACCTTGGCTTGTGGTATCCCAAGGGTTCCAAGTTCAATCTACTTGGCTATTGATTTCGACTATGCTTAGGTTGCAAAGTAGATCGAAAAAAAGCACTTCAGGGGACATGTCAATTCCTTGGGCGGTCCTTAGTGTCTTGGAGCTCTAAGAAGCAAAACGTAGCCCTTTCCACCGCCCGAGGCCGAGTATGTTGCGGCCGGTGCATCTTTGTGCTCAACTACTTTGGATGAAGCAAACCTTAAAAGATTACGGATGTCATTTCACAAAGATACCTCTTCTTTGTGACAACGAGAGTGCCATCAAACTCGCAAATAACCCAGAGTAGCACACTCTAGAACAAAACACATAGACATCCGTCATCACTTCTTGAGAGACCACGAACTCAAAGGAGACATCGCAATTCGCCATGTGAGCACCGAAAAGCAACTAGGCGATATCTTCACCAAGCCTCTCGATGAGTCAAGGTTTTGTGCTTTGCGTAGTGAGCTAAACATTCTCGATTCTCGTAACTTGGTTTGAATTCCAAAGCACACATGCAACTTTTGAGACACTAGTTCGACATAGGAAAGGTTTGTGAAAACTTTCATAATGTGTTTCAAAAGGTTTTCAAATTCTAATCCGAAATTCAATGCCATTGTTACAGAGCGATGTTTTTTTCCCCGGCAATGAATTTTGGTGTCTCTGTGACCAAGTTTGAGGAGAAATAAGTCAAAAGTGGCAATATATATGAAGGACAAGCCGGGAAGCGGAGCGCGTCTTGCGCGTGACAGCGTGTGGCGATTGGCGCCTTGCAGCACTTTAGGGCAGCGCATGGAATTTCTTTTGCGCTGCTTTTCCGAAATTGGGCATGACCTGCTAAATAGCGCCTAGAAGGTTTTTCGGACATATTTGCGTCCCGAACCGCGTGCATGAGCCAAAGCGTTTTTCTTCTTTCCTTTTCTACCCCCGGCTCGCCGGTACTTCTTCTTTCTCCCTCGCCCGACATCTCACCGCTCTCTCTCTCCGGCTAAATCTTGAAGATGGCGAAACGCCGGTAGGATCAAGGTGATTGCGAAGGCACGCCGCCGCCTCTGGGGCCGCCAGCGCGATGGTACACCATCGGCGATGTGTGAACGCCGCCGCCCGCCGGTCATCTTCCTCGTCCCCGTAGGGCCCCCTGCTCCCTCTCCTCCGAAAGCGGCTTCTCTAAACCCTAAATGAGAGGTTTTGGGCTGCATTCCATTCCAACTTCTATCGACGGTCCTTCTTCACTCCAACAAGAGTAAGATAACCACGATGCATTACATTGATTTTGAGAGGATGGCGGACAAGGAGGAGGATGCCTTCAATGAGGCATGTGACAAGTTTGGTGACCGGATATCATGTCTTTCAAGCATGATTGGAATGAGGAGATCCTCGGCCCGGTTTCATGCCACTTCCCTCTTTGGAACAGGGCCATCGGACACCATACACTTTGGATGACCGACAAGAGGCACTGAGAGTTGATTTTGTCACCTTTTGTCGGATCCTTGGCTTTGGGGGCTGAGCACAAGAGAGTACACAGATATCCATGAGATAGACCCTATTGATGCCAAGGCCATCGGGGATTTCTTTGGGCTGATCGAGGGGATTGCTTGGCAAGAGGAAGGGGTTGAAGGACTTCTTCTATGTGATGAACAATCTCTGTCGGTGTACCATTGATCCTAAGGATGGGGCGAGCTTCGATGTGAATGGATATGCTAGAAATCGCTTGCCCATTTCGGGAATGATGAGACATTCAATGTGGGCAAGTTCATTTGGAGGCGACTAGCCAATGCTATGGATGATGCTAGGAGGAACCGCCATATGCTCCTTATAGTATGTTCATGATTGAGAGGGTCTCGGGAATATCTATCCTAAGGACTGCTTCCACACCGTCTACAACATAGAAGACTCATGGCTTGGATGGTGGGAAGACCGGTGGCGAGCGGACCCTCGGCGGGAGGCACCTCGGTGGCGAGAGAGGACTTGGAGGAGCCCTCTAGCTCTAGGCCCGGGGAGACACGGCAAGTCTCGATCCAAGGTGAAGAAGTGGATCAAGGCTATATTTGGGCATTGCACATACGCATCTCGGCCGGACCTACGAGTTGCGCGCAGGGGAGGTGAGACAGGTCTTCAAGAGTGTCGGGGGAGAAGCAAGGACTCCCGGTTCCTCCTTCTATCCCTAGACCACCCAAGTCGACCTCCCGAGCTTTCAGCCACCAAGAGCTCAGATCGGGACTTGTCGGACCTTCTTGGGAGTTTTCTCCATCCCGGCTCGGCGCTCCACTCGTCGCTCCGCCTGGGACCAATGCTATTATTATCTCGAGGAGGAGGGCGAGGACCGCGGCTTCGGTCGTGAGGACACTAGTGAGGAGTGACTCCGCTCTCTCTTCTTCTCTTTTCTATGATCTTTTTGGTGCTTGGCGCCAAAGGGGGAAAAATTAGAAGAAAGGAGGGGGTCAAACTTTTTCGGCGCCCGAGCTGTTTCGAGGATGTTGCGGCGGTGATCCGCCGAGTTTAGATCCTTTGAGAGTAGTTTGTTAGGTGAGAGTTTGAGAGAAACTCTATTTTATGTAATAATGCCACCAATGACTTGTTACTTCTCGATTTGGTCGTTTGATTGCTTAAACTCTGTGTTATATAATCACCGCTTGATTAGTGTTCATATCATGTCATATATTGTGGGTGATGCTTCATAAATGCATTTTAGGCCGATAGGTACGGCGGTGCCGTGCACAACGATCTTGAACGTCTTGACAGAACCTCCTTTGTGCTCGATCAATTCACCGTTGTCATATGCATCACGGATATATTTTATGACACTCCCGTTGAGCACCCCACGGTAACCATGGATGTAGGGGAGGCCTTGCACACTTTCTAAATGTATAACTTGACTTTCATGTCAAATTTGAGAATTCAAATCTCACTTATACATTTAGGGGAGGCCTCACTACACCTAAATAGGTGAAACTGACTTTTTTCATGTCAATATTGAGAATTCAAGACTCACTCACATATTTAGGGGAGGTTGCTACACCCTTGGTCCTCGTAATCTAAGTTTGACTTTATATCTTATGTAAGCTCTAATTTGGTTGTCATCAATCACCAAAAGGGGGAGATTGTAAGTGCAATCAAGCTCTAAGTGGGTTTTGGCATTGATGACCACCGAATTAGGGGACTAATGAGATTTACGAAGATGACATGCAGGGATTAAAATATGGAGTTGATGAACGGGTCCAAAGGCACCAAATCAAGTTAGATGGTGGTGTTTCCGGCTCAAGGCTTTTAAATTATTTTATATTTCGAATCTTGAGTTTAGGAAAAGCCGTACTACTAAGAGGGATCCTAGGATTCGGGTACACTGTGGACCAAGTGCTCTAAACATCAAATTCAAACACACAACACAACTCCAAAACGACCGGCCCGAAAGACTTCTACACGATTCACTCTTTTTATTTGTCGGGTTGGCTTGGCGGCGATGCAGCGCTGGCCGGGCGCAGAGTGCGGCGTGTCGATGCGGCGATCTTTGCACTTAAATCGCACCGTTGGGCCCGTGGGGGTATAAATACCCATTCTACCCCCTCCCAACGGTTACCACCGGCTCACTTTATCTTCAACCTCGCGAGCGGCCGGGAGAACAGACCTCTTGCTCTCTCTCACTCCTCCATTGTTGCCCTTCCTTCCCCAAGCCAAGATTTCGATTCCACCATCAAATCTTGAGGGAAAAAGCAACAAATTGCTTGTGGAGGCCGGATCTACCACTTCCCCACTCAAAAGAGCATTTGGTTCACGTTTGGTAGGAACCCTAGGGTTCTTTACTCTTGGAGCTTGCTCCTAGGCGGCTAGGCATCGCCCTTGAGCTTGCCCCCTTCGTGTGGCAGCCTTGGGAGGTTTGTAACCTCACTCTACTGACAATATATTACCCCACATCTCTAGGGTTAACTCCTAGACTTGTGAACGAGGGAAAAAGCAAGCCGGTGGGCAAGCTAAGCCTTGTGTGGCAACCTCAACAACGTGGGACGTAGCCCGGCTTTGTGTGGCGCTGGTGAACCACAGGTCAAATCCTTGTCTCACTTGTTCTCTCTTTACTTTGTTGCATATTTGTCTTGTGAGAAAGGGCTTCGACCCGATCTACTTGGTTCTTTGGGTTTCTCGCCGACTTTGGCTAGTTTTACGTGAGGTATACCCGTGTGCGAGGAACAAGGGAGAATCACCATCTCACCGGACCACTCACAGATTCACCTCGAGTTCACTTCTATGAAGTGACACGCTGCGGCGATGCCGCCGAGGACCTTGCGGTGCGGCGCGCTGGCCGAGAGAAGTGCCTTCGTCTGCGTGCGTGAAGTGACCGCGGCGGTGCCGCACGAGGGACGCGGCGGTGCGGCGCTGCTGGCGAAAGAAGTGCCTTACGTGTCTAAATGCGTTTCACCGGTTTCACGCGGCAGTGCCGCGACTATACGCGGCAGTGCCGTGCTTATCTGTCAGACGGACGGTGCCGAAGTTTTAACAGGTCGATTTTAGGGGTAAGCCTATTCACCCCCTCTAGGCTTCCATCGGATCCTACACAAACTTTGAACTTCATTGTTCAAACCACATTTTTTCATAAACGTGTGTAAATAAAAATTGGCTCATAATTCTTTCCATGAATTACATGGGAGCAATATGCTTCATCCATAATGACCACCAATTAGTTGTGCAAAACAAATAAATATTATCCTTTAGAGAAATAAATCCTTTTTAGAGGATTATGAGGGGTAAATAAATTAATATTCAATATCTTTTAGATAGTGTATCAAACTTATACTAGAGTTTAGATACACTATTACATAAACGATTTCCGTGGCGGTCAAAAAATATTTTCGGTGGCGGACAAAATAACCGCCACCAACATAGGGTCACGTAAAATGGCGGATTTTCCATGGCGGTCAAAATGCCCGCCATGGTTAATAATATAAAAAAAAAAAAAGAAAAACCCGAGATCGAGCCCAGTTAGCCCGCCCGCCGAGATCCCGCGCCGCTGGGCGCTGCGGATCGCCGCCGCAGCTTCTGTCAGCCGCAGCGCCCCACACGCCCGCCGCAGCGCGGACGGGGCGAAGTGCGCCGCCGCGCCGCCGGATAGGAAATGCGCGCCCCGCGCCCGGCTCCAGCGCGGCGGCGGATCGGATCGCGCGCCCTGCTGCACTGCGCGCGCGGCCGCCGCCTCGGCGTCCCCGCGCGGCTCGCCGTCCCGCGCCGGCGGCGGATCCGCGACGCCGCCCTTACTGCCTTTGCGGCCGCCGCCCTCGGCGTCCCACCGCGCCGGCTCGCCGTCCCTTGGCCGGCGGCCTCCTCGCGTCGTAGCCCGGGCTGAGAAGGGAGGTGGCCGGGTCGGGACGCGGGCGGAGGGAAGGGGTCGCCGGCCGCCGAGGAGGAAGGGAGGGTCGGTGAGAGAGAGTGAGAAAGTTAGGGTTAGGATTGAGGGACCGAAAGTGTTTCTTTTATATGATGAAGGTGCTATTGGGCTCGTTTGGGCCTATAGAGATGGGTTGTTTGGGCTTTATTTACCGTGGCGTTTTTTTTATAAAAACCGCCACGGTTAATCAATTTATCATGGCGGTTATTAAAACCGCCACGGTTAATGAAAAAAATGACCGCCACGGTAAATTAGGGTATTTTCCGTGGCGGTTTCTCAAATGCCCGCCACGGAAAATAAAATCTAAACACCACGCAAAAATCAATTTCGTAGTAGTGATACTTATAATTAATCCTTAGTGGATTTTCGAATTGTATTCTATAAATCTTCGAGATTTTGATTGTACAAATCCAGCCTTGCATTTGGCATTTAGGGGATAATTCAATTGCCAGAACCACCATTATTTTTATACCTTCTATGGTATATAGAGGATATCAACACTACATTGCTAGCTTTTCATACACTTTCTAAGTGTTTCAATGTCACCTTCACGGTGTTTAAGATCCCTCATTTTATTTCTCTCGGGTCTATATTCACCGAGGGGATGAATGGTGTTTATTCAAGAATTGGCGGTAAATCCTTCATGGATTAATTCCTTCAAGGATGTACATACATTCTTAGTGAATTAATAATTCTCTTCTATGAGATACATTCTCTACTCATGAGAGATGAGTGATATACACAATACATTAATTTATTCACTATAAAATCAATCAATGATTGTAATCCTTCTAGGACATGCTCTTCTTGAGACTTGAATATTCATTCGGGAATATATACCTTAGACTTTAATACTCAGTATGAGATTTCTACAAGTTGTGATTTATATTCTTCAGGAATTATATGAATTTTCATAATCCACTTATTAGCGCATATTCAAATTTTTTATTTGTTTCATTTGCCAGAGATATAGCAGAACATTCATTTCTTCTTAATAGGAGATTCTACCTCAATTGCTTTTTTTATTGACCCGATATAATCGCTACAAGCGATTTTGCCATGGACTTTATTTTTCGGATCCGGGTTCTTTATAAGAGAAACATTTGCAATTAAAGAGGTAGTTTGTCGACAATTATTTTCTTTCTCCCAATACTCTCACAATGTGATAATATTCTATCTCTATCATTTCCCAGACAAGAGATGGTATATTGTTACGCATACCCAACACCGGTGAGGGTCTTGGCGCTTATTGTGTTGGATGTCATCTTCATGATGATCCTCTTCATGAGGTGCTTAACCCTCTTTGTGAGGTGTTCTCTTCACGAGAATGGAGGAGTTCCATTTCTTTTCTATTTAACGTGTATACACTAAACTATAACCCACAGGCGTCCCCGTAGATTTTTATATTGATAGTATATAATATTTAGTTTACTACTAGTAAACACAACTTCTGGTTTATAACTTCAAGTTACTCCTCTCATTTCAAAGATATCGGCATATGCTGCGCCGGGCTTCACAAGAGCATTAGTCAAACTATTGTATGACTTAGTGTGTGATACTATTCCTGCTTCAAGCTCCAAAGAATATTTTCTCTTAAGATTATTTTCCTTCTATGAAAATAATATTTGGCATTCAAAATATAGGCTTTCTCTCCCCTAATGCCAATATTAGATTATTAATAGCATACTTCAAATATATCCTCTAGGCTTAATTCAAATTCATATATCTCCAACTACAAGTGGAGACCCATTTATGTATGCTATGATTAAATTTTTATGGAAAATATTCACACACATATTTCAATATGGGGGTTATTATTCATTATGCAAAGTGAGCTAGAATACTTAAAGTGCATTTAAGAATATTCAACATTCCTACAAAATCGGGGATGTTCTCCTCCCTAATATGCACAAAACATAGTTTAGAAAACTATTTCATTCTCTAGCTTCTTTATTAATTAGCCTTAAAAATTGATCCAAGTACTCATAAAAATGGATCATACACTTCAAATGTATTAAATATGCAACATTCAAATTCACATGAAATTTTCTTCTAGAATTTTCTAATTGCCTTTAATGCAAAAATCCCTTGATGCCTTTTCTTCATAAATCCCAAATCATCATAATTGTGTTATCTAATATCTTAGTTCCACAACTATTCATCCCATCAAATGGGTTAGTCTCCATTGAGTAAAATTTCATAAACTCACTCCCCACGATCTTAGACCTTATTTTGGCCCTAGATCAATCTATTGCTTATGCATACAATGCATCGAAAGAAAATCATTCCTTAGTTCAACGAGAAATCATATAGATATAGCATTCTAGCTAGCCAATTTGATTATGAGGGAAGCCTAAAGGTAGCTACTAGCTACAACTATAGCTGCTATGCTAATATTGATGCAAAAGTGGAGATAGTTGTGGCTCAATGAGATACACATGCATGTGTAATGTGGAATGTTGGTATTCAGTAACATAATAGATAACAACAAAATGCAAAGCTACAAGCTTACTTGCATTTAGTGCAGTAATAGAGAATATGCTATTAGTGATCTAATATTGGCATTAGGGAGAGAAAGCCTATATTTTGAATGTCAAATATTATTTCCATAGAAAATATTCCTTGAAGCTTGAAGCGAGGGAATAGTATCACGCACTAAGTCATACTGATAGTTCGACTAATGCTTTTGTGAAAGCCTGAAGTAGTGCATATGCCGGATATTTTGAAATGAGAGGAGTAACTTGAAGTTATAAACTAGAAGTTGTGTTTACCAGTAGTAAACTAAATGTTATATACTATCGAGCTAAATCTACGGGGACGCATGTGGGTTCTAGTTTAGTGTATACACGTTAAATAGAAAAGAAATGGAACTCCTCCATTCTCATGAAGAGAACGCCTCAAGAATAAGGTTAAGAACCTCGTGAAGAGGATCATCATGAAGATGACATCCAACACAATAAGCGGCGCACCTCACTAGTGTTGGGTATGCGAGAACAATATACCATCTCTTATCCGGGAAATAACAGAGATAGAATATTCTCACATTGTGAGAGTATTGGGAAAAAGAAAATAATTGTCGACAAACTACCTCTTTAATTGCAAATGTTTCTCTTATAAAGAACCAGGATCCAGGAAAAATAAAGTCCATGGCAAAAATCGCTTTTTGTAGCGATTATATCGGGTCAATGAAAAAAAACAATTGAGGTTGAATCTCCTATTAAGAAGAAATGAATGTTACGCTATATCTCTCGGCAAATGAAATGAATGAGTATCGAATATGCAGTTAATAGTGGATTATGAAAATCCATATAATTCTCGAAGAATATAAATCGCAACTTGTAGAAATCTCATACTAAGTATTAAAGTCTAAGGTATATATATATTCTTGAATGAATATTCAAGTCTCAAGAAGAGCATGTCCTAGAAGGATTGCAATCATTAAATGATTTTATAGTGAATAACGCTATGTCATTATTGCGTATATCACTCATCTCTCATGCAAGAGAGAATGTATCTCATAGAAGAGAATTATTAATTCATTAAGAATGAATGTACATCCTTGAAGGAATTAATCCATGAAGGATTTACCAGTCAATTTTGAATAAACATCATTCATTCTGAAGTGAATATAGAGGAGAGAAAAAAAGGAGAAATCTTAAACACCATGAAGGTGTCATCCAAACACTTAGAAAGTGTATGAAAAGCTAGCAATGTAGTGTTGATATCCTCTATATACCGTGGAAGGTATAAAAATAATGGTGGTTTTGTCAATTGAATTATTCCTTAAATGCCAAATGCAAAGGCTAGATTTGTACAATCAAAATCTCGAAGATTTATAGAATACATTTTGAAAATCCACTAAGGATTAATTATAAGTATCCAAACTCTAGTATAAGTTTGATACACTATCTAGAAGATATTGAATATTAATTTATTTAACCCTATAATCCTCCGAAAGGATCTATTTCTCTGAAGGATAATATTTATTTGTTTTGCACAACTAATAGGTGGTCATTATGCATGAAGCATATTGCTCCCATATAATTCATAGAAGAATTATGAGTCAACTTTTATTTACACATGTTTATGAAAAAGTGTGGTTTGAACAATGAAGTTCAAAGTTTGGCTTTATGAGGGAGAGCATATTTTATTGAATGCCCTCTAAGATAAACCACTAGAATTACAAAGATCGAGAAGATCATATTTGCTAAAACTTGAAGTTTATACGTAGATTATGAAGATCAATATCTATTCATGAAGAATAGAATATCCTGAAGAATATATATGATCAAGAAGGTTAAATGTTGTACTCTTTTTTTCCTATGTGAGTTTTTAGTCGAAGGTTTCTCACACAAGGTTTTTAATGAGACAACATGTGCAATACAATTAACGAATGTGATGTACTCTTTTCTCCGAGAACCGTTTTTTCCCACCGGGTTTTCGGATGGAGTTTTTGATGAGGCATATGCATATCGTGGTAATCGCCCAAGGGAGAGTGTTGTAAAACACACGGACTCGTCCTAGAAGGAAAGGAGAAGGAGGAATCTTAATCCTAGTCCGTTTGTATGTGGGGCTCTTATGCGAAACTCTTAGCCCTTGATGGGGACTATATATATGCGTGGGGAGCTCTATATTGTAATTACCAATATTCAGATGAATAAAGATTAATCTCCCTACATCTTGTGTCTACTTCTTCTACTTCTTTCATCTACTACGTGATAATGAGAGACGGAGAGGGGAAGGTGCTAACCAGCGACGACATGTTTCACAACAAGCCCATCAGCTCATCACAATAAAATAATAAATAATTACCTAAATGATCTTTTTGATCATAGTCTACTGCCTATGTATACATACTGCTAGCTTCCTTGTGACATGAGACCCCCACCACCACCATAATTACCTCCTGCTTTCCTCTTGCTAAGCTGAATGTTTTGAGCAGCGCCAGGCTCAGAAATGCGACCGTGCATCGGCTCCGGCGATCGACTTCAATCAGGACAGAATGGACATGAAGATCGTCGACCACGTCGTCAGCGCCACCGCGGCGACGAGGTACGTCCAGAGGAAGATCACGGAGCTTTCCTCCTGGCCAACATCGAACAGCTGAGCCATGGTTCCTGAATCACACACGCTCGAGTCTCATGAAACAAGTCGCCACACATCCGCAGAAACAGAGCGCCATTGATTGATTGGTTTCAGAGTTTCAGCGCGTACCAATGTTCATCGCAGGAGGCACGGCGAACTGCACCATCAGCACGTAGCGGTACAGCGGGTCACGGGACAGGAACCCGAGCCCGTACGCGGCGTGGACGACGGCGATGCCGATCAGCGGGAGGAGCACGAAGCGGATGCACAGGATTGTGACGATCACCCTACGCTTGAGCCCCGACTTCCGAAGCCCTGCAATGGATGTTCAGAGCAGTTTCAGAACATGGGTGAATGAAAGGTGGATGAACACGGGTCTCTGATGAAAATAGCACCCACCTTGAGTCAGGTTTCCACCTAGGATGAGGGTGATGCAAGGAATCGCGCCATTGCTGCAAAACCGAAACAAACCGTGAGTAACCTGAAGACGTGTTGAAGACATCACTAGGCAAAATGAAATGGTCCTATGTGCTGCTTACCCCATCAGCTCGAGGGAATCCTGCACAACTTTAAAAAGGAGCTCCGTCGCCGATGATTAGGGATTTTAGCCATGGGACAAGGCCAACAACAAACCCAATTATCTGAGCCAAGATGCAACATCACACCATCAGATGGATTTGGTCCCTCCAAGTTCCAACTACGTGCCACTGTGAAGTGAGAAGCGAAATGCTGAAACTGAAACATACTGCGGATATGGTAGGTGGTGCCATCAGCTCCTCGATGAACTGGTGGACAGCGTCCTTCAGATTCGTCAAGAACCCCTTGTCAGCGACCTCGCTCTCACAGGACAAGAGAGGGGTCTCCTGCATTTCCATTTCTTGCAAGTCAGATTGTCTGAAGAAACGACCATGGCCGACGATGCATGAAGCAGTCAACTGTTGTATGTAAACTTACATACCATTTGGTTTCCTTCCCCGTGCTCGTGCTCGTGCTCGCCAGGCTTAACTGACGTCGGAAGAGGTGCCTCCTCGTCAGCGTAGGCAGCTGAATGCTCCTCGTCGCTGTCGGCTGGGCACTGGATGCTTTTGGACTGCATCTTGTGATACAGCTTACCTGACTTCTGCATCAGGCTGTACGTGTGTGTCCATATGAAAATTCCACCCAGCTGCCGAATGAAAGATCACTCAAAATGAATAACTTCGCTCCTGTGTGTATATAGCTGTGAAACAAAGAAGATAGGTAGCCCTTTTATGGATCCAAAATAAGAAGCTACAGGAGAAACTTACAGCCATGGACAACGACGAGTATGAGAGACCGCGTGAGCGGCAAACGCTTGGATCTGTTCCAAACGGGCTCCCGTCTTCGTCGCATACAGCCGGGACAATTATCAATATCAAGTTTCCGAGGTTTCCTGCATTTGTCAGTAGAGGCCATTGTTCATTTCTGTTGTGCATATGTGAAGTGAAGGCTAGCCGAAGAGGAATGAAACATGAACTGAAACTGAACCTGCTGAGCAGAAGGCCATGATCAAGCCCCTGAAGTGCTGTGGTGGCTTCAAGATGTTGCAAGCTATCCAACCCAGAGTGCCACCGATAATGAACGTGATCCCTATATTAACTGGCATAAACCACCTGACGAACAGAAGGCGTGTGTTCATTAGGCATTTGAACAGTTACAAACAAGTCACTAAAAGTGGAGACTTTCAGTGAATATATATGTTCAGCGCTACTTCCTTCCTTAAGGCTCTGAAAAATATGATGATGCATACGACTAGAGCTACTACTACTCACCAAGAAATGACATCCTCAAGGGTGACCGTCTTTGCGAGGCTGGCGAACATCAAACATGGGGTGAATACAGTAAAAACAACCTGTCAGCATTTTAACTGAGATTAGATTTTGATAAAAGATCGTCAAACTGTGTTTCTTCTCCATTAATACTACATGGACAGAAAATTTCTTGCTGGTGGAAAACTGACAGAGAGCTCACCTTATTCATATCCCTTCGAGCACTTGTCGTCAGAACGTTGCTGAAACCAGAGGCCAGGTAAGCTCCAATGACACCTATGAGCAGGACCTGGACGATTGGCATAGAAGCCACCAGAAACAATGAGAAGAAACCCATCCTCGTCTGAATTATTAGTATGATAATTAAGCCCTTGTTGATCTGCTTGATTGACACACGCTAGCTGAAGGACGATTCCAAACGTCTCCTGAATAGTATGTGGCAAGAGGGTATCCGAATTCTGTGCAGGATGTTCCACCCTGGTGAAATAATTCAGAAAAAAAAAAGGAGGGATAAGCATCTGGAAGAATCTGAAGAGAAAAAGCAATTTACAATGATTCTAGTTGAGATTTGAAAAGGACAACTGCATATTGCTTGGACCGTATGCATGTTTCTTTTTGTTTTTGTTGAAAAAAAGAAAACATACTAGATGCAAATAAGAGGCAGGATTTATTTATATCCCTGGAAATGGGGGATAAACGTCAGAAAATCCAGGTCCATCCAAAGCTTTTGCCGGCCCAAATTTGCGTGCCCCTCCCTTCCAACGGCTAATAAGTTTGCCGTTCTTGTACTCATTTCAGGTAGGAGAATGCATATGGCCCATGTGAATTGTGCTGGCGAGTCGAGATTAGTAAAGCTTAAAATGCAACGAGGTGGAAATGGCAGTTGCTTAGCTGGATCACGCATGCATTTCGGCAGTAGCTGCTCGTGATGGTCTCTGACCAATATACAGATACAGTGTTGTTTGCGAATCTGGATTTCCTCACCCCCAACCCAACCCCCAAATGATTGGCACAGTGTGTTCATCAAGAAGCAGTCACTGTCGTTGGAAGCTGATTCATGAACCCATCCATGACATAGTATCAGGGAGCTCTACCCGAGAATAGATCCCCGTACGACGCGAATCAAAAGCCCGGAGGACACCAGAAGAAAACCAAGCAAGCAAGAAACGGAACTAAAAGCTAGCTGTAGCTGTGATGATACGGCCGCCGGCGGCGGCGGCAACAACAACAAGGCGCAAGACGGCGAGGAGGCTGGCTCACCTGGCCGCGCGCCGCCTGACGTAGAAAACGCGGGGTCGTCGGTGAGGAAGGAGACGACGACAAGAGAAACCTGTAGCTGACTGGCTCAATGAGACGACGAAAGGGAAGACGGAACCGTGGAGTCTCTGTGCATCTGCTCCTGCGAGCCGGGACCCGGGAGGCGAGCGAGGAGAATGGGAGGGAGATGCGGCTGGCGGCCATATATACCAGGCGGACAGGCAGGCACCACCAACCAGTCACAGCCGCAGATGTGAGGCGAGCGCAGCCGGCTGGGGGAGAAACACAGGAGCGAGCCAAGAGATGGGATGGCGCCTACACCGCATCCACCCGGCACCGGCAACTCGATCTCAGTCAGCTGTCGGCTACGGCACCTGTCGCCGTCGTCTACCTGTCCCCTCTCTGTTGCAGTGGCCAGTTCATTCTCTTCTGCTGATTAGTAGGAGCAATTCAATTAATTATTACAACTCAACTGGTCTACCTGTGGCGTTTCGCTGATTACTCTTTGCTTCTTCCTGTTACGTGCGCTTGTCGCCATCCTAGCTAGCTAGCTAATCTCCCGTGTCATTCCGATTGGGCTGCCATCAAGGCTGCAGCTAAGAATAGTTAACGCACATGTAGTATGTGTGTATGTCGACGATCGACGACGTCTTCTCCGTGTCTTAGAGATTACGAGATTTGATATGTAGGCTGATGACTGTGATGCGTGTGTGCATCATGTGCCAAGAACCCAAATCGTAATTGGTTGTTGTTTACAGCCGACCAGCCGCGGAATTATCATTTACAGACGCAAGCAACCGAACAACATTTACATCTGAATCATGCATGACCGATCGATGACTAGGACGGATGATGATAGTACTAGTACTGATCGTGCTCGATCCGGCCTTCCGGGAGGAGGGAGTAATGATGCGTGTGTATCGTGTTTGAAAGTTGTTGTGTGCTAATCGGTTGGCATACTCCCGCCGTCCACAAATAAGTCGCACTTCTTTTAACTTTCATCATTCTTATTTAACCATTTAAATTATTTAAAAAGTTTTAATAAATATTACTTTGTTATGACTTAATTTATCATTAGAGATATTTTTATGTTATGACAAAATAAGTTATATTTATTAAAAAAAAATTTAAACAAGACGAATGGTCAAAACAAGTTTGAAAAAAGTCAAAGAAATATATTTATTTATGGACGGAGGATGTACATACATGGTGTAGTAGTTGTCCTGACTCGTGAATCTGGTCAATCAGGGAAAGATGGTCAAGCGAAGAAGTGAAGAATGATAAGCTTCTGTTCAACCGGGTGTTCAGTCAAAGCCCGTAAGCTATTTATTATAACCTTGAGGTGCCGCATGCAGGGGCCAGCAGAGCAGCCAGCTTGGATTGGATTACTATATATTGGTGGGGGTTGCATCAGCCATAATAATCATGCATGACTGTTGTATATACATGATTAGTGCAACAAAACTTTTTCAGAGTCAAACTGCCAGTTTTGTTGACACCCAAACTGGCTTGGACTAAGACAAGGTAAATTCCAAGATAGTCAATTTTATGAGGGTGTGAGAAAAGTCAAAAGGTCAAAAGATCAAGAAATCCGACGAAAGAGCTCAAACCATGGCGCAGAGAGGGGGACGCTGGGACTTGTGCTAGACGCGTTGACGCTTGGCGCCTTCGACGCAGCGTCGGCGGCACCAGCCTTGGCGCAGATCTTCTCTAGATCGTGTCCAAGCGCAAGACCAAACATCGCACTCGGGCGTCCGGCGCCTCCCCAGCTTTTGCGTCCGGCGGGGTCCCCCCGTGAGGACTCGCACCGGGGCCCAGTAGCACCTATTTCGAGTCCGCGGCGCTGCCCTTCGCGGGCGTGTGTGAAGAGACTGTGTCCGAACCGATTCGATTCTAGATCGGTTTTTGGAAGGTCTTGGTGCTTGGAAGCGCATCTAAGGCGGTTCCTAAGGGGATAAAACCACCCCCTCTATATAATGAGAGGTTAATGACCGATTTGATCTCATCTACATCCAATCGATCAAACACAACTACCAAACCCTAATTTTCTCTTCTCAACCCCTCTTCCATCTTGTCCGGCGTTGTTCTCCGCGAAATTTCGTCGGCGTTCTAGGTGGCCTTGCCGATCCTAGGGCACCCCTCACGCGGCCCTCCCGGACGGGTCTTCGAAGGGCGTTCGAGGTCGCTTTCGCCGAAATCGAGCTCTACATCGGCTCTAGCGATCTCTCGATCGTTCTTGTTGATCACGCTGCGATTTCTCGCTGCTTGTAGGTTGTTTGCAACCTCCGTGGACGTCCAAGACCCATCCTAGTATTGTTGGCATGAAACCCTAATTCGCATCAACAAGTTTACAACACACCTCTAGTTTCTCATCTAATGTGATGGCATACTGCATATGATTAGTAGTACTCATTAACGTATCTGGGCGGGGCCTAGCTATCGTCGTTTATTTCCAAGTGGCCAGTACTGTCAATTCCAGCATCTTGCAGTATTTTTTTTTTTTGTTTTGGTTCTCATCGACATGATCGCTACCGGTTATTAATTTCTCCTAGCGCAATATAATTTTCATGCGTGTGACGTGTCACGATGACGATGAGAGACGAACTGGATAAAGCGGATAGGTAAACATGCATGATTTGGAGCCGGTGCACCACTCGCGCGCGCGTATGTACGAGATGCATGCACGCAAATGTCCTCATGGTGCTCACTAGTCTTGTTGCTAGCTAGGCTGGTGGGACAATCTTTGATGGATCGCATCTCTGCAGCCAGAAGCACACAAGGAGGACGGACGGGGTCACAGCTAACCCACGTCGTTCAAGACATAAAGTTGGCGAGAAACATGCATGTGACCTCGATGTGACACCCTGTAGCTTTTTACCCTGGTTGGGACATTAATCATCCCCGCGTGTACCTTTAGATTGCTAAAAGGGGCAAAATTAACTGTTCAATTCCTCAGAAGACTTATTTGAAGACGTTTCGTTTGTTTGTGATAAATATTGTCCAATCGTGGACTAACTAGGGCTCAAAAGATTCGATGCCATGATGTACAACAGAAATGTGTGATTAGTTAATTTTTTTCCCTACATTTCATCTTCCGAATATATGTCTTTTTTGGTGTATTTAATATGATGTGATGAGAGAGTGTGAAAAAATTTGGAAGTTTTGGTTAAAATTTTTAGCAATCTAGACAAGGCCTAACCAGTTCCAGTTGGGAATGATGACTGATGAGCCAGGCATGCAATGCGCGCAGCAGCTGTGTTGTGCGCATACGTACCGTACCACATGCGCGCGCATGCATCACGGTGCATCGCCACCTCCTCCTGCCGTGGCGCGGGGACCGGCCAGGGATCGCAACATCCGCCTGCCAGCCTCGTCCAAGCGTGCACCGCCACACGCCCACACACACCAACGGAGGCCACACCGATGCGACGGCGCACCGGCAGCACCTGGTCTGGACAGTAGCAACAACGTGCGGCGAGCGGGATACCTACAGCCACAGTTGTCGCCGCGGCGGTCGCGTTCAGGTAGCGCGACAGGGGCAGCCCCGCGCGCGCGTCGATCCCTGGCTGTTGGTGCGTCGCGCGTCGTTCCTCCATCATATCGCCGCAAGAGGCCTTCCACACCAGTAATCCTTCCTCTTGGTAGCAATAGCAGGATGGAAAGCTAGCCGATGGATGGAGAGCGAGCTGTGGTCCGCGGACACCCTCGCCTTCCGGGCTTGTTTGGATGCAACCCTGACTAGTTGCTCGGGCATTTCACCCGCCCGTGAACTGCGCCGCCACCAATTGAAAAAGATGCTTTTGGTCGGGCAGATGAAGAATTAGTTGGAGCGTTTGGTTGAAGCCCTGGACATCAGCCTGAGTGGATAGAACAGCCAGGCAGTGTTTGGATCATTGGTTGCCTGGCCGGAGTTAGTTCATAAAATGGCTACGTAATTGGTTGCTTTATTTACAATCTTACACAAATGGATACGTATACAAAAGCATAGCTTATACATTTTCAGAGTAGTTGATAAAATGGATGATACAAAAGCATAGATATATAGATGATATATAGATGTGTTGCACTTAGCTTAAAGCAAAGCTAAGTCAGATCGCACAAGCTAAAAAAAAAGAGAATATTACAACTTAAGATTAGATAGAAGTCCATCTATATACAAAAGCACATCAACGTTGTCCTAAGGGTCTGTCAGGTACCTCTCTGACTATCAACTTTGCGAACACCTAATTAGCATCTAGCCATACTGTACATACTGATTCCAAAAGGGTGCATCAAAAGCAGACCCCATCAGCCATAATCGAAAGATCATGCAGCTACGATCAGCCATAATCAGTTACCACCATGGTCAGCACCAGATAAATAGTTGAACACCCAACGCTCAAGGTATTCTTGACCCATATTGATAAGGAAGCTGCGTTGAATCTGAAATTCTGGCTTGCAAAGGTGCATTCCTACAGCAAGCCTATCATCCGGTGTTAATGCGATCTTCTTGAGCATATCCCATAGAGGACCATTAGGATCTGGAGGAGGTGCAACCTGCACTGGTTTTTCCAAGGTTCTGTTGGATACCACGCAAAGTATTGGTTATCTCCACGTCCATATCATCACCGGCACAGGTAGGAGACGACTTTGTATTGGACTTACTGACCTTACCCATCCGTGCAGCAGCAGGTAAGGTAGCCTTGCCATACCTTTTAAAGTTTCTCCTGTTAGGCTTCATGGCCATGACACTAGATGATGGAACTTGACTGCTAGCTGCAGCAACCGCAGCCACCTCCTGAGAGTCATCACTATCAGACTGTAGTTTGTCCGAGTCTTGCCCATGTGCATCATCTGTGTCATCATAGTTAGCCATATTATTCAGCATATCATCATCTTGGTCTGGATCAGCTGCAGTGGAAGCATCTTGCATAAAAGAACCATCAGCTGTGCAGCCACTAAATAATTCTTGCAACTTGTCAAAGAACTGAATGGAAGCATCTTGCATAAAATAGCAACAGGAAGTTGAGGAGAAAGAATCGGATTTTGCTCCCAGCCCTCTTTCACGGGATCTGAGAACAAATCTAGAAGTCAACGAAAAGCAAAATAAAAAATAAGAGGGTAGGCCACCAGATTTTTGCTGCACCAGAGGATTCACCCTGGAACATCCTCCATCTTTATGGATTTTATTGTTGATTTCAGCCGCTCTATGAAGAAGGAGGGGAGAGAACAGGGAGAGAGAGTGGACCGAGTGGTGGCTACGGGAGTGAGAGAGGAAAGGTGAAATGAAAGGGGAAAGGATAAGATCGGGTTATGTGTTTTGGATTAGAGAGCCAGGCAACTTCGGGACAGGCCCAGGCGTCGATTTCCTACGCCTGGTGCCCGCAACCCGTCGAGCAGCTCACACCAAAGAGCAAGGATACCCGGGGCTCCATCCAAAGCGAGTCCGAGTAAACATCCAGGAGGGTCCAGCCGGGGCAAATTTGACCAGGGTGCCATCCAAACAGGCCCTCCATTCGTGGCCGTGCTCCCCTCAGGCCCAAATATTTTTACTACTTCGCAGCCCACCAAACTTGGCCCATTTTGCCCTCCGCCTCCGGCCTCCGTCCGCTCCCGACGCTCACCGCTCGGACTCGCCTTGGCGCCTCGCCCTCGCGAGTCACGGACACGGAGACGGACAGGGCGATAGGCGGCCGCCGCCCGCGAGGAGCCACCCCGCCACGCCGGCGCCGGCCCACCCCGCCGGACGCCCTGCCGGCGACCCGCTCCTGCTCCTCAGCTCTCTGGCTCTATTCCTGGTGAGTTCATGTTCTCTCCCACATTGCCAAATCCTAGGGTTTTGATTTTAGAGATTCGATTGGACTGTATAGGTTTAGGGATTGTAGATCTATCGTAGGTGAGCCTAGAATTAAATCAAATTCTCCAATGTAAGCGAGGATGACATAGTTCATGCTTTCATGGCAATGAGAAAGCGCAAAAGCCTTGAACTAGAACTTGTATTGTAGAATGTAATCTCTTATATTTATAGGAGGACAAACCTTGAAGGCATTTAGTGGGATGTCATTTTCAGCTACTACTTCATTGACATGCAATCTTTGATGGAAGCTCTTGTTATGATGTAGACATACGTTGAATGATGGCAACTCTGAAAGATGCAGTAGCAAGGAAGCCTGTACTGGCAACAATCCATCTTATCGTCCCAGCTGGTGCAGCTCGTCCTGCGCCTCCAGTTGGCCCAGCACTTGGTTTCTATCGGCTCAACTTGATGGCTTTTTGCAAGGATTTCAATGCCAGGACCCAAAAATTCAAGCCAGACACTCCAATGCAAGTCACCCTAACTGCCTACAAGGATAGCACCTTCGAGTTTGTGGTCAAGTCACCCTCAGTTTCATGGTTCCTCAAGAAGGCTGCAGGAATAGAAACCGCCAGCAGTCGCCCAGGCCACAGCAATGTGTCATCCCTCACTCTGCGCCCACGTGTATGAGATTGCAAAGTTGAAGAAGGCTGACCCCTTTTGCAAGCACATGTCGATTGACGCCGCTGTGCAAGTCCATCATTGGCACAGCCAACTCCATGGGTATTGAGATTGTTAAGGTCTTTTTAGTCATGAAGAAATTTGTGTGTTCCCTTTTTTAGCTGGTGCTGGAGAGAGAACTCTTCTGTCTCACAGAAGCCAGTTTCATGTCTTTCTAGGAGTATGAAACTCTTTTATGCAATTCCTGGCATATCCTTCTGCTCAGCCTTTTTTCTCTTCCTTTGTTCATTTTGTGACTTAACTGATACTATGTGGTTTTACCTTGGTGCTTTAAATAATAAATTATAGTTTGTGTCTTCTACTTCCACATGGATATGTTATACTTTGCAAATGATTAAAAAAATCATGATTGATGAATTCATCTGGATTTTGCAGAGTGGCCTGGAATGCACTATTTGGTGATAAGGAACATGCAAGTCTTTAGGGTTAACCTGTGAGGCCGTGACGTTTCACTTCAGATGTCATTGTTGGGCAGCCCAACTTGGGCTATATATATTTTATGCGCTTTACTTGAAGTTATCATGAAGCATTCAATGGTAAAGCAGGCACCTGACAACTCAGTTGCCACTTTGTTCATGTCAAGAATTTTCTTGAAGCAAGACCTTTGCTGCTTCTCTAAATAGTTATCAGGCACATGTAGTCAATCCGGTTCAACAACTTGAGCAAAAAATAGGAAATTGTTGTTACAGTCATTATGCAAAACACTGAACTTCTGCAAAAATGAGGACACTAGAAATTTGTGGTACTCAATGAAATTCAGCACAACAGATCAAACCCGGTTGTGGGTTGGTGCAAATGCAAAACAGCCATATCAGCTAGAGGTGCAAACCTCACATACAACCAACTCAAGTGCGTCTAGGAGAACCCTAAAATAGGAAATTGTTGTTGCAGTGAGTATGTGCAAGAAATAATCTTTAATTGCTGGTCTCTTCCAGTACAAGATATTGTTGCGCTATTGAGTATTTAGATTTTATTGCTCTCTTTGATCCAGTTTCTGAACTGCCAATGTTCTGAAGTATGTAGGATCCTTTGCCGTCACCTATGAAAAGGCAATAAATTATGTTGTTCACTCAGACAAAATAATTGGAGGTAGGTCTATTAAATAAAAGAAAATGTCACTTGTATTTGACTATTGCCGACAACAAATTTGCAAGTTTATGAAGATTGTTTGACAGGTAGTTTTGACATGTTCACTAACTGGTTACAAATTTTTAGTCAATGAGGGTGGTCGGATGAAAATGTTAATTAAAAAAAAAAAGAAAAGGGAAAAGAAGGCAGGGACAGGCATGTTTATCGGAAGAGGAAGGCGCCAATGCTGGCACGACAGCAGACAGCAGCGCCCCAATCCCAAATCGCAGACCCAGACCCAGAAGGCCTAACGAGAATGATCCCCCGTTTTGACCGCTGAGGCAGAGTAGGGACGCAACACAACTTCCGTTCCGTCATTGCCCTCGAGCGCTCCTTGACCTGTGTCTCTCCGGTGACGTGCAGTCGTGGCCCCGTATCTCCAGCAGCCAGAGCCCCGGGCGGGCGCTTTTGTTAGCGTATCTGGTTACTACGGCGGCGGCAATCACCAGTCACGGCAGTCACAAAGGGCAAGGCTAGCTAATCGCCCACTTAACCAGCTAACCTGAACACACGGCGGGATATTCTACCTTATCCTGTGCCCGATCCATGGCATGCACTTTCATCCCGTCCTTGCACTGCGCTCCTGGGCCTCCCTCCCTTTTTGATCGATTTTTCTAATCACCATGATTGTCCTGGAGAAATCGCTTGGCCATGAGGTAGGCCATCTGGAGATAACGAGAAGGCAGTGGCTGACAGAAAGGAAAAAGAAAGAAACGTGATAGAAAGGAGGGCCCAAGTTGTTGGGGGCGCAGCGGCAAAGGCAGCCACCAGCGGCTGGTTTACGCCGAGCTGGGAGGGACCCGGCGGACGGGACGACGCACTACCCGGCGTCCGCTTTTTGGCCCCGATCCGGACCCGCGTCAGGAAACGAGGAAAACACGGTGCCCTCCCGCGCTCTCGCTCTGGCGTCGGCGAGGGCCCGGTGGCCGACGACGGGAGACGCCGATCGAGCCAGTGCGCGGCGGCGGTGTTGCTTTTCGGATCACGCCCACTTGCTCGGTCGCTCGCTCTGCCAGTGCCAGTGATCGTTTTAGGCCGCGGCGAGCACGTGTGGACGCACCATTCGCGCCGCGCCGTGAGCCACCCCTTTGCCTTCCCTGTGTGTGATGCCGATACGCTCCAATGGAGCTCCCCGGACGTGTGGTGTGCCTGTGTGGCATCCACCATGTCGATCCGGGATCAGGTAAAATACTACTTCTATTTGTGGGTGGCTGGGAGAGAACAGAAGCGAGGCAGCGAACGAGGCGGCGCCATGGCCATCGTACATCGAATCTAGACCGGTTTCGCGTCCTCGTCGTGGGAGACTACAGGAGGACCGCCAAGTGCCAAGGAATGACCGAATGAGCAAGGGATAAGCATAAGCTAAGACCCGGTACAGAAAGGCTGGTACGGTGCTGACTGTATTGTACGTAGTTGCACTTTGACATGTATAACTGACGTGGCGGGGTACCCTACACATGGGCATGGTCGGACTCGCCCTACGTACACTACACGCAGAGGGCGGTCGCCCGTCGGAGAATAAACCTTTTTCCTCTGATCCTCTACAATAATGCGTGCATCTCGATCCGGCATTATTATTGCTTTGTTTTTAGCGTTTGATCACGGAATCACATTCTCCCGAGCTCATCACGTAGCCGCACTGCACTACACACCCTGCACGCTTTCCATTTTTCTCCAAGCTCACTCAAAGCCTGCGGAGATGCTGTATGTACTTGGTTCACGCTCGTTTCCTCGGTCGTTTTCCTTTCCACTGCAAGTTGCAAAGCACAAGGCCCGGCCGGCCGGATCGTGGAATGTGCTTTTCAAAGCCAGCGTGATGGCTGAACGTGAAGTGCACCTCGCCACCTCGGACGCTACTGTCCAGACCTGTAGGGATTAGCTCGCCTAATTTAGAAAAGGACTTGCGTCCAGTTGTAGCAGAAAGGTGCGTGTGTACTCGTACTCGCTAGCGACTAGCGAGAGAGACCGGAGAAAGAAATAAAGCGAGGCGCAATGAACCCATGGCAAGGAATTTTCCAAGAAGAACAGTGCGAGAGTGACACTGCTTGCTTTATTTGCTCATGGATGAACGCAATTGTCCCTTAATCGCTGTCCCCTTGGCTCACACGACAGTATAAAAAACGCAGCCCGGGCGCCTAAGCCTAAGCCCGGCCTCCTTCCCATCCACCACCACCAGCAGCAGCAGCAGCAGAGAGCTGAGTGAGCTCCACTCCACTGCACCCCTGACCTAAACTGGCCCCTCTGCTGCCCGTGCCCCACCACTACTCCTCGAGCTCGTCGAGCATGCGGCACCTGCAGGCCACCACCGTCGTCGAGCACCTGGCCGGGGTGTCCGCCGCTGCCGCGGCCACGGCCACGCCGCCGCCGGCGTCCGTCCACACGGACACGTTCCTCATCCTCGCGGCCGTGCTCTGCTTCCTGCTCTGCGTCTTGGGTCTCGCCTTCGTCGCGCGGTGCTCGCGGCTGTGCAACCCCCTCGTCCTACTCCGTGGACGCCGACGAGGCCGACGACGCGGCAATGCCGGCGGAGGCGCGGCGCAAGGGATCCAGAAGGACGCGCTGGACAAGCTGCCGACCGTGCCGTTCGAGGGCCAGGACGACGGGGAGGAGCGGCCCGAGTGCGCCATCTGCCTCGCCGAGTTCGCGCGCGGGGACGAGGTCCGCGTGCTCCCGCCGTGCGCCCACGCCTTCCACGCGGCGTGCGTCGACACCTGGCTCCTCTGCACCTCCACGTGCCCGTCCTGCCGCACCGCCCTGCTCGTGGTGGCGCCGCAGCCGCAGCAGGAGCCGGCGGATCCGTCGTCCCCGTCGGCGCCGCAGGACTCGGCGGGACCAGCGGCGGACCACCCCGTCACCGTCGTCGTCGTCGAGCGCGGACCTTGCCAGACGTCGGTACCGTAGGCTGGCGTTGGCGAGCGACACCTTGTACATACTCGCCGACGGATTGTTACTAGTACTGATGAAGTTGTACAGTGCACAATGGTGCATTAGGCAATCGCTTCAGTTGAACTGCTCCTCCTATGTTGTCTGATTGCTTGTTCTAATCTGTGAATACACTGCACGTAAATTTACCCGCAAATTTGTCCAAATCTCGACGTGAACTCAAGAAAAAGCACGGTACGGTAGAAAAAGCGCTTGCGAAGAAATAAAAGAGCATCAATTTGATGTTTGATGAGACGCTGAGCGTGTCACTTTTTTTGTACTAGCTACTGTACTAGAGATGGAATCCAGCAATGGATTGGATCACGCCGGGGCCGGGGCCGGTCGATCATGGCGGCGGTCGTGTCAAGTGTCATTGGTGGGATCACATTCACATCGTGGCCGGCAATGTGCCATGGTGGATGAATGGGATGAGATATTTCAGTCGCTGTACGATTCGCCGAGTTCGTAAGTTAGGTCGTGAATCGTGACGTCTGCGTACGCACGTAAGTACGGACGACACCATGGCAGACGTACTTGCCCATGGAGGACGTACTTGCCGTACGCGTCGAACGGCCATCAGGATTCGGGACATGGGGCGCCGCGTGGCCGGATTTGCATTTGTCCTCGTCATTCTCACCTCTTGAGGTGTCAACCGATTGACTAAATTTATATAAAAATTTATTGACATCAATAATATAAAATTAGTATTAATAGTTTTGTGATGGAATATATTTTCATAATAAATTTTTCTTAAAATATAAATATAAATATTAATATAAATTTTGCTTAAAACATAAATATTGATATTAATTACTATAAACTTAGTCAAACTTGGGTGAAATTGACCGGCACAATTTTTTTTGGGACGAGAGGAGTACCCTCGACAAACAGTTGAAAGGATGTATACACGTGGCGCAGGTGAAGCGCACTACAACGGAATTCAGTCAATTGTGGTCTTTATCATCGAGGCATAGGATGTTCTAAATAAACTTTGTCCAATTTATCTAAATTTGATCTATTTTTGTTGTTCTCTTATTTTGCTTAAAACATAAATATTAATATTAATTACTATAAACTTAGTTAAAAATTGGCCTAGTTGGGTAGGCTTTTCGTTGTACCGGTAACGTCGGTGGTAGCCTTCGATCCGATCCGGGGGCGAGCTGCGAGGGTGCGGCCCTTGGGGTATCGCGTACTCTTTGCTTGTAGCATTACCGATCTTGGAGGGGGTGACGTGGCGGCGCTTGTGGGAGCGACGTCGCCGTCGGTGGCGCCATGGCATGGGCGTCGTCGATGGCGAGATGACGTCGGAGGCGCGCAGACGTCGGACGGCAAGGCCGTGTCTGCGGTGTTCTTCGCCGGCCGTGGCCACCGGTTCGTCGTGGATGTGGAGGACGGCGTTGTCGTTGGCCCGTGGTAGCTTTTGTACAGCCGCTGTTACTCCCAGCGTCTTTGTCCACACAAACAGCGAGTCGCCGAAGATGGTGTGGAGCTTCTCCATGAACGCGATTGTCCATGCGCTGGCCATCCGATCTTGAAGGCGGTGGTGGTCGCCGGAAGCCGCCCGGTGGTGGGAATCGTCCCGGTCTCAGGATACTAGGCTGTCACAAACCGGATCGATTCGGCGTGACAACGTGCCTACCAGGGGCGGCGTTGGGGGCGGCGGAGGCTGGCTGGAGGGAGGTGATCGGGCGGCGTGATGGCGTAGATGACGAGGGGCGGCGATGATCGGGCGAGGTAGGAGATGACGATGATGACGTCACGCCAGCTCCGAAGGGTGACGAGGGACGCGAGGGGCGGAGAGAGAGGGGGAGGGGCGGCGCGGGTGGTGGAGGCGGCGGCGCGTGGGCGGCGTGCCAAGGGCGGTTGCGCTAGGTGGTGACGGCGCGCGACGCGAGGGAGAGAGAGCCTAAAGCCAAGAGTTGTTGGGTGTTACACCTTTAATTTTTTCGATTAAGATTGAACCGACTACATGACCCTTATATTTATAGTCCGAGGGAGACTTGCATGCTAAGAAAGATCTAGAGGTTTCCTTATAGATTGGAGTTCCTCTTTTACAAGCAATCTATTTATTCCTATTTTATTCCTATCTTTATTCCCTAAATATTCCTTACTTGATTGCGGCAACCCGACATGGCGTGTTCTGACGGACGATAGCGGCCGGCCGGGAGGCGTGTGTGCGCCCGGGGCCTTGGGCCCTAGTCGGCGCTTTTGGGCTCCCCTTGTGTGGGTTAGGAAACACAATCCCCTATACTTTAGGTGCTGTGGAGCATGGCGGACAGCCCTGTCGGCCTGGGAATAGGGATGGGCGGCGTCACCCGCGCCCTTTATTCGGCCCGTCGAGGGCAAGAGTCTTGGGGAGGACGGGTGAAATTTCATGTTTGGTTTTGGAAATTGATGACACACTTGTGGACTAATCCTTTGCTCTAAGTGATGACTATGAGATAGGATTAGATGGATGACAAGGAGCATGATGATCATGAACATGGACGATGATGATGGACATGATGGATCGTCAAGCTCGGTGATCGGCTTGAGAGGAACCCGAGAGATCATGGCAAAGGTATCTTGATAGGGTTTTCCTTTCGGTGATCAAGACACGATAGAGCGTGTGATCACATTATAGGATAGATAGCCGACTATCAAGAGGGGATGCGCGACAATCCTTTGGTGAAGTGCTTTTAGGTCCAATTGACTTGCATATTGCATTTAGGACAATGAGAGCACTAACCCGATCTTGCCTAACTTATCGATGAGCTAACATGGATGATAACGTGGTGACGTGTTGGCAACATTTGGCAAGAGGCGAAGCAAGGTTGAAGCAAAGGGCGACAACAACAAAATGAAGAGCTATTTGGAAAAACCCGGCCGACGCTGACCGGGACGCGACGGGTGCGACGTGACGCGACGCGACCGTGGCTCCGGTCGGTGAGTCCGATAAAAATTCCGAGAGAGCATGTTTTTGACCCGACCCGGGGAAAGTGACCGGACGCATGGACCGGATCCATGGGCCGACGCACGAAGAGCGTGTCGGTTGTGGGCCCGAGGGTGTTGTCCTGTCGGCCAGGACGCGATGAAATGGAGTTTATCGGACCCTCAGCCAGGACTCACCGGGTGAGTCCGGTCGCGTCCGCCCGGCCGGGGCGGCGTGAGTCCGTCCAATCGGGCGTCCGGTCGGCCGCTTACTGGATGCCCATTTCAAAGCCCAACGGCTCCATTTCGAGAGGAGCTCTATATATACTTGGATGGGCGGTTCATTGAGTCTCCTCTTGCACATTTGAAGCTTTCAACTTGCTATTGAGCTTGTGAGACTCCTCTCCACTCATCTCTTCACCACTAACTCGAATTCTTGGTGAGATTGAGAGTGATAGAAGTGCATTGCATCATCGGTTGCATCTAGAGGCACTTCATCCTTGGAGAAGCCGCGAGATTCTTGTTTTCTTGGGAATTTAAGAGAAAAGCTTGTCAAAGGTGTTGCTAGTTGATCATCTTGATTACAACCTATTGTCGGTCTCTCAACTTTGTGATCATGGGTACAAATGCATATTCACAAGCCAAGAAGTTGAAGTGGTTAGTGGTGATGGTGCAAACATGATCTTCAAGGGATTTAGATATGGTGATCTCTACCTTGTTGATTTCAAGTCAAAAGAAGCCAAATTGATAACATGTCTACTCTCAAAGGCTAGCAAAGGGTGGTTGTGGCATAGAAGGCTTGGTCATGTTGGAATGAAGCAATTGAACAAGTTGATGAAGCATGACTTGGTTAGAGGCTTGAATGATGTGAAGTTTGAGAAGGACAAACCTTGTGGAGCATGTCAAGCCGGCAAGCAACATGGCAATGCACATCCAACCAAGAGTACAATGAGTACAAGCAAGGCATTTGAGTTGCTACACATTGACTTGTTTGGGCCAACATCATACTCTAGCATTGGTGGCAACAAGTATGGTTCTGTCATAGTTGATGACTACACTAGATACACATGGGTGTTCTTTTTGCATGACAAGAATGATGTGTTTGGGCTTTTCAAGACATTTGTCAAGAGGGTTCAAAATGAGTTTGAGACATCCATCAAGAAGATTAGGAGTGACAATGGAAGTGAATTCAAGAACACAAGAATTGAAGAGTTGTGTGATGAGCTTGGAATTGGACATCAATTCTTACCAACCTACACTCCTCAATCCAATGGTGTAGTTGAGAGGAAGAATAGAACCTTGATTGAAATGGCAAGATCAATGCTTAGTGAGTACAATGTTAGCCATTCCTTTTGGGCCGAAGCAATCAACACGGCTTGCTATTGTAGCAACTGACTATATTGCCATGGGATGCTTGGCAAGACACCTTATGAGTTGCTAAATAGAAGTAAGCCCAACATTGGTTACTTTAGAGTCTTTGGATGCAAATGTTACATTCTCAAGAAAGGCACAAGATTGGGCAAGTTTGACAAGAAGTGTGATGAAGGCTTCCTAGTTGGATATTCAACCACAAGTAAAGCATATAGAGTTTGGAACTTGGGTAGTGGTAAACTTGAAGAAGTTCATGATGTGGAATTTGATAAAACCCAAGGCTCTCAAAATGAAGTTGAAAATCATGATGATGTGAGTAGATCCAACTTGAAGAATGCCATGAGAAACATGGATATTGGTGACATTCGGCCAAGGCAAGTTGATGATGATGATGACACTCCATTGCCTACCACTACCATTGAGATCAATGCAAATGAAGCAAGCACTAGTGGTACTCAAGATGAAGATCAAGAGCAACAAGCTAGTCTAACTCCTCATCCTAGTCATCAAGTGCAAGTGATGCAACCATCCAACATAGCAAGAGATCATCCAATTGATCAAATTATCGGTGACATCAATAGTGGAGTGGTTACTAGAAGAAGATTAGCATCTTTTTGTGCTCACCATGCCTTTGTAGCACAAGAAGAACCGGAGAATATTGAGAAGACACTTAAGAAGAAAGATTGGGTCAATGCCATGCATGAAGAGTTGAACAACTTTAAGAGGAATGATGTTTGGGAATTGGTGGAAAGGCCAAAGGACTATAATGTGATTGGAACCAAGTGGGCCTTCAAGAACAAGCAAGATCAAGATGTAATTGTGGTTAGAAACAAGGTAAGGCTAGTAGCTCAAGGGTACACTCAAGTAGAGGGTCTTGACTTTGGAGGGACCTATGCAGGTTGCTAGACTTGAAGCAATTTGAATCTTGCTTGCTTATGCATGTGCTCATGACATCAAGCTCTATCAAATGGATGTGAAGAGTGCATTCTTGAATGGCTTCATCAATGAGTTGGTGTATGTGGAACAACCACCCGGCTTTGAAGATGACAAGTATCCCAACCATGTCTACAAGTTGAAGAAGGCTTTGTATAGCTTGAAGCAAGCACCAAGAGCATGGTATGAGAGGTTGAGAGATTTTCTCCTCTCTAAAGGGTTCAAGATGGGCAAGGTGGACACCACTCTCTTCACCAAGAAGATTGGCAAGCACTTATTTGTGTTGCAAATCTATGTTGATGACATTATCTTTGGGTCAACCAATCAAGAATTTTGTGAAGAGTTTGCTAAGATGATGGCCAATGAGTTTGAAATGTCAATGCTTGGAGAGCTCACATTCTTCCTTGGACTTCAAATCAAGCAATTGAAGAATGACACGTTCATTAGTCAAGGCAAGTACATCAAGGACATGATCAAGAAGCTTGATCTATAAGATGCCAAGTCAATGTCCACACCAATGGCAACCAATGGAAGCCTAGACCCCAATCCAAGTGGCAACATGGTTGAGCAAAAGAAGTATAGGTCTATGATTGGTAGTTTGCTCTATGCAACCGCATCAAGACCAGGACATAGCATTTAGTGTGGGCATGTGTGCTAGATATCAATCCGATCCAAGAGAAAGTCACCTCAAGGCAACAAAGAGAATTGTGAGGTACTTGAAGGGCACACAAGATGTTGGACTATGGTATCCAAAGGGATCCAAGTTTGATTTGATTGGATATTTGGATTCCGACTATAGAGGGTGCAAGATCAATAGAATGAGCACAAGTGGCACATGTCAATTCCTTGGAAGGTCACTAGTATCATGGTCTTCAAAGAAGCAAAATAGTGTTGCTCTTTCAACCGAAGCCGAATACATTAGTGCGGGAAGTTGTTGCACTCAATTGCTTTGGATGAGGTCAACATTGAAGGATTTTTGGATTCAAATTTGGCAAGGTTCCATTGTATTGTGACAATAAAAGTGCTAGAAAGATGACTCAAAATCCGGTTCAACATCCAAGAACAAAGCACATTGATATAATGCACCACTTCATAAGAGATCATCAACAAAAAAAGAATGATATTTGTATCATGGGCATTGCAATCAAGATCAACTAGCCGACATATTCACCAAGCCACTTGATGAGAAGAGGTTTTGCATGCTAAAGGGAGAATTGAACATTATTGACTTCTCCAACTTGAGTTGATGCACCCCACTTTTATGACATGCCTCTCCTTCGACAAACCTAAGGTAAAAGTTGTTTGTCATGTCATTTATATGTTGTTAAGGACTTGTTAGTGCATCTAGACATCATGCATGCTTATTAGGCTCATTCATGGAAAATAAAAAGATTTCAATATATGTGTGGCACCACTATTACTTTGAATGCTTTTATGAACTAGTGGTGGCATATGACATGTTTGTGGGCTTGCAATCCTAGTGTCAACTCTAAAAAATGATTTATTGATGTGTATTCTAACATGGTGCAAGATAACCCTTATGCATATGAGGTGTGAAAAAGGCTTGTCCTTGGTTCAAACTTGAATACATGGAAAGGCAAGTGATCTAGATGAGACCACATGTGATACTTTGATTGACTTGATTTCTCTCATTTACACCTTTTTTGGTGATTGTTGACAAAGGGGAGAAATAAGTCACAAAGATGTTGGAAAGGATCACACAAATAGGGGAGCAAGCTCATAGACTATTTGTGCATTTGTATGTGCATGATCATAATGTGATATTGAATTGGCAATCTAAATTCAATATACATGATTGCTTGGTGTATGCTAGTTTTTAAAAATTGATTGGTGATTGACCAACTAGCATGCATAGGATGTATCTAGACAAAGCTAACATTTTAGCCTATAATGTTGATCTCATGGGGTATGTTAAGTTTTGATGATTGTCTAGTTACATTGATGCTAAGGACTCCGATGGTTTCACTCTTCAAAGGTCCCAATTCTAGAACCTTAACATCTCTTTTGGTATTAGTATCTCTCCCCAAGATTTCTATCCAAACATATGTGCCAAATTGATCCAAACACATGGAAGCACATATGTAGGGGGAGCTACTACTACCAAAACCGAACCTTAAAAATGTTTGTCCAATCCTTGATTCATGATCAAAATGCTATGGGCAAGCAATTCAAGTTTAATTGAATTTTTATTTCATATCTTTGTGAGTTGGTTGTCATCAATTACCAAAAAGGGGGAGATTGAAATCTCATGTTTGGTTTTGGAAATTGATGACACACTTGTGGACTAATCCTTTGCTCTAAGTGATGACTATGAGATAGGATTAGATGGATGACAAGGAGCATGATGATCATGAACATGGGACGATGATGATGGACATGGTGGATCGTCAAGCTCGGTGATCGGCTTGAGAGGAACCCAGGAGATCATGGCAAAGGTATCTTGATAGGGTTTTCCTTTCGGTGATCGAGACACGATAGAGCGTGTGATCACATTATAGGATAGATAGCCGACTATCAAGAGGGGATGCGCGTGACAATCCTTTGGTGAAGTGCTTCTAGGTCCAATTGACTTGCATATTGCATTTAGGACAATGAGAGCACTAACTTTTGATCTTGCCTAACTTATCGATGAGCTAACATGGATGATAACGTGGTCATCTCGACGTGTTGACAACATTTGACAAGAGGCGAAGCAAGGTTGAAGCAAAGGGCGACAACAAAATGAAGAGCTCATTTGGAAAACCCGGCCGGACATTTGGACGGATGCGCGGGAGTGCGGCCGGACGACGCCATTGGCTCTCGGTCGGTGAGTCCGATCAAAATTCCAGAGAGCATGTTTTTCGACTTCGACCCGGGGAAAGTGGCCCGGACGCATGGACCGGATCCATGGACCGGACACACGAAGAGCGTGTCATTTGTGGGCCCGAGGGTGTTGTCTGTCCGGCCCAGGACGCATGAAATGGAGCGGCCAGGACCCTTGACCTGAGGACTCCGGGTGAGTCCGGTTAGTGCGCCCCGTCGGCGCTACTGGATGCCCATTTCAAAGCCCAACTTGGCTCCATTTCGAGAGGAGCTCTATATATACTTGGATGGCCGGTTTATTGAGTCTCCTCTTGCACATTTGAAGCTTCCAACTTGCTATTGAGCTTGTGAGACTCCTCTCCACTCATCTCTTCACCACTAACTCGAATTCTTGGTGAGATTGAGAGTGATAGAAGTGCATTGCATCATCGAGTTGCATCTAGAGGCACTTCATCCTTAGAGAAGCCGCGGGATTCTTGTTTTCTTCGAATTTACCCGGTTCCCTAGCGGCTTGGAGCAAGAGGCGGTGTTGAGCTCAAGTGGATCTTGTTTGAGGCCACACCGGTGGTGATTGTGAGGGGTCGATTTCCTTACCCCCGCGGGAGATTCGCGAAAGGAGCACTAGTGGATTGCTCGTGGCTTGTTGGACCCTCTCTTGTGTTCGTTTGCTTGAGCTCCCATAGGGGATTTGGCACCGACCATTAAGCTTAGCATACGTCAAGTGAGTGTGTCGCCACAGCGGGGACTTAAGCGTCTTGCTAGCAAGCACGTGAACCTCGGTGAAAAATCATCGTGTCACTTGTTCTTGCTCGTTGGAGATTTCTCGGTGATCACGGTGATTGGCTACAACCTCGACACTACACCGGTGGTATTGTATTCTAGCACCTCTTGCATTACTTTGATAGTATATCTTGTTAGGGTGCTTAGTGTGAGTAGCTTGTTTAGTTAGCTTAGCCTTGTTAGCTCCTAGTGGTAGAATTAGTTAGTGTATCTTGTCCACCTAGGAGTAACTTAGCAACCTAGCCTTTGAGTGTGATTAGAGATCATAGAATTGCTAGAATTGCTATGAGGCTTGCATAGCTAGCTCGAAGCATTTGCTTAATTGCTACTGCGTCTTATTTACTAACCGCCTTGCTTAGTGTTGTTTGTAGAATTTTTAATAGGCTATTCACCCCCCCCTCTAGCCATTAGGACCTTTCAACGGGTTAGGCAAAACAGCTATCTGTACTCTAGGTGTTGTGGAGCACTGTCGCCGTCATGCCACGCCCTGTTTAAGGAGTGGTCGATGCTACCATGGCGTGGCCAAAGGTGCCTGAGTCAGCCGTCGTACACTGAGGTAGGTCAGGCTCTCTGCGTTCGTCGCGGGGAGGACCGGAGTGAGTAGCACAGTGACAGCCATCCCATGCCTTGCTCCGGAAGAGCTAAGTTAGGGATGTACTGACTAGGGCTGCACCGCCCTGTGTTGGGGCTACACCGAGTCCCGGAGCTCGCGTTCAGAGCACATAGAGCTTTGGAGAACGTGTTCTGATCACGCAAGGTCTAGGCGGTCGCGTTCTATCCATGCGGAGTCTAGGTGGATGTGTTCCCCTTGGAGAGAGGACGTTCATAACAGGTCCCAGTGAAGATCTCTAGTTTGGTTTTGGATAATTAGTGACACCTAAGGACTAATCTCTCGATGCTAAGTGTTTGACTAGGTTGGAGATTGGTCATTACAAGCTTGGAGCATGGTGATCATGGAGGATGGATCGAGGTGATCCAAAAGATGATCAAGTGTCCAACTTGGAGAAGTTTGGGAATCAAATGAGCTCAAGGCAAAGGTATAACCATAGGGCCTTTTGATTTTGCACTCAAGACACCATAGAGGGTGTGAGTGATTATAGGATCGATAAGCCGTACTATAAAGAGGGGAAACTTATCGTACATATCGGTCCTCCAAGTGCCTTTAGGTTCAAAATTCATATGCATGCATTCTAACCTAGAGAGCTAACCCAACCTTGAAATCGATTGTGAAAATGCTAACACACGAGCACATGCATGGTGATGTACATGCGGTGGTGTTGGCACATTTGTGAAGGCGGTGATGGTTTGCAGGGTTGAGATGGGTTTGGGTACCGCTCATGGTGGTGAAAACATGCTATTCCTCCTGTTCAAGTTGGTATACTTGTCGGGTAGCTTGTCGAAGCAAAGGCGACGGAGGAACGACGACATTCCGCAGTGAAACGCCGACCGGACCCTGCGACCGGACGCATGACCGGACGCGGGGTCCGGCCCGGACGGTCCGGTCGGAGAGTCCCGGCCGGTTCCAAAGAAGCTTTGTTTTTTGGTCGAGTCCCTGGATCGGCCGGCGCACTCCAACGGCACCGGCCGGACGCTTCACTCGGGGGTCCGTCGTGGGCCAGGATGGTTGTCGGGTCTAACCGGACTCATCGACCGGACGCACTGGCGGGTCCGGTCGGAGCGTCCGATCAGCCCGCAGGAAATGTGTTTTGCCCCTAACGGTTGGATTTTGTGATGGGGGCTATATATACATGCTTGGCCGGCTTGTGCTCTTCCTCTTGGTCATTTGAATCACTCCTAACATCCTAGAGCTGAGCAACAAGCCCTCCCTTCTCTCATTCTTGCTTGTGAGCTTAATTCTGGAGAGAAGAGGTGATCCATGTGCATTTGCATCGAGTTCTTGCATCTAGAGGCACTTGTGGATCGTTGTGAGCCGGTTGGTTTCCTTTTGCTCTTGGAGACACCGCTCCTAGTCGGCTTGGTGATTTGGTGGAGGCGTTGGAAAGAGAAGGTGATTGTTCTTGGCCACCTCCGGTGATTTGTAAAGAGGATCACGCATTCCTCGTCGGGAAGACAAAGTTGCAAGTAATACACTGCTCGTGTCTTGGGTACCTCACTTGTGAGTGGTGGCTTGGAGCTAGCAAGTGCACCGCCTAGCTCAAGCACCATCCTTGTGTTGGTCGGTATAACCGGAGACTAGCTTGTCGGTGTACAAGTGAACTCCGGGTCAACACATCGACGTGTCTCTTGTCTTGGTGATTGGCTCATCATCTTATTGTGTTTGATTGTTAATCCTCGACATCGGTGATTGGTTCATTGCCTCTACACATTGGTATATCGACCTCTATCTCTTGCATTTACCTTCCTAGCATATATTATGTAGAGAGTTAGCTTTGCTTGTGTAGGTGTTCTTGCTAGGATTGCTCATTAGATAGAGTAGTGACATAGATTTTGTGTGACCTAGAGATTATAGAACATATCTAGAATTATCACTAGAAGGCTTGCAAGACACTAGAGCTAGAGCAAACCGCGTTTACGCCATTTGTTATACTAATCGGTTTGTTAATTTGAGCTTGTAGAAAATTTTTATAGGCTATTCACCCCCCCCCCCCCTCTAGCCATCTAAGACCTTACACCCAGACTTAGCGAAATCGACAGGCGACGCCGGAAGTGAGACAGTGCCCTCAGACGAGTCGAAAGATCGCCCGAGGGTTCCTTCGTGTAAGGAAACAGTGTCCTCCCGAGGTCCCTCGGGGGTTTGGGCGAACCGCTTTGTCGTCCGTACCCGAGGCCTTCGTGGGCCTGTGTAAAGGAATGGGCGCTAGATGGGCCGAGTCTGAGGTCCGGTACCTGAGTCGTTCATGGGCCTTAACGGCCGTACATGGTCTAGTCAGTCTTGACAGGATATCCTATTTCTAGATACCCGACACTGCTAATTTCAGTTTCAGCTTATTGAGTGACTACTACTAGATCTTGTTCTGATTCACACCATCCAGAAGACGAGAACAGTGTGAAAGTTAGAGTGTTTCCTCTTTTTGATGCTTGAGAATTGATATGTAGGAAAATGCCTTATTTTCTGCACGACGGTCTACCGGAACAAGTTATTGAGGTCAATTTAGAATTTTTTCACTCGCAGCTTGTGGCATCTGGCGTGTAAAATGTGAAGTCGACAAATAATGTTGAGCTGAGCACTAAGCTTATTTTCCTACATCGGGGTTATTATTAAAAAGCCACCCGTGTTTCCTCGCACTAGAGGAATTGAAGCATTGGTGGCTTCTTCCCGCGTAGAGACACGCGTCTCTTCGTGTTATGCACGAAGGCCCTTTATCATTTAGGAAAAAAACCGAGAACCCAGCCTCATGTAAACTAACGCGAATAAGGTAATTTTTGCGGAAGACCCCTCCCCACGGGTGTAACCCCAAGTCACCGACCCCGACCCTATCGCCATGCCCCGTCTCTCTCCCTCTTTCTCCTCTCTCTCTACCGCCGCCGCCGCGCCACCACCACACGGTGCTCGCCCGCCGGTATCCACCGGTGCTACGGTCGTCGCTAGAGCACGAGATCCGCACCTTCGCGGCGGTTGCTGGAGCGCGGAGAGGAACGAGCTCGGCGCCATTCGATGGACAAGCAACCCGGGGGCGAGGGGCGAAGGCGTGCGGCAGACCTCAAGCTCCCTTGAGGCGCGGCATCGACGGCGGCGTTCTCGCGTTGATCCACCGCTGGATCCGGTTTGTCGGTTACTCCTGCCTCCGGCCCCCTCGGTTATCCCCCCGCATGGTGGCGTGTCACGGTTCGGCGACATTGGTTGCCCTTATGCCCTTACGCTGTTCGGCATCGACATATCGCCTCCTCTACCTCATCTCCGCCCCTGCCGTCTTGGCTCCACCTCGGCCCTCCTAGCATGCAGATCTAAGACCTGGTGCGCTTGCTGTCTTCCCTCTAATTCCATCGCCACAAGGACAGGGATGGGCGCCACATAACGGATGTTGGAGGCGGCGTTGGCCATCGATCAGGCACACTTGGTGGTGGGCGGCAGCTAGGACTAGCGGATTTGTTGCATACCCTGAAGGTTCAGATTTGATCTCGTCATCTAGCTGATTCGCCTATAGTCCCTTAGACTGGAAATTTTACAAAAGATCATCACGTGATGTGCTTAGATGTTGTTTTCTTCATTCATTTAGTACAAGTGACTATCTCGCTGCAGAGTTTCCCTTAAAATGTCAGTAGTTAGAATGAATACGATGGGAAATCTTAATGTTTCATTTAATTACAGATCGATCTCCTTGGAATTGTTTCAGGATTGGCGATTATCCATTTACAAAGCTGTTTATTTGGATCAACCCCTGATCCCCATTGATGAATTCTTCTTCATTATGGATCAGACCCCATCTCTCTTTCGACTTAAGATTATCGAATTCCTAATTTTAATCTGAACCAATTTCAGTTAATTACCTCTTAGCCTATGCGGCTGTAGCTGATATTTGTTTCCTCATTGGATTTTATTGCAGATTAGTCTATGAGTTTCATCCATGACCATCCTAATCATCGGGAAGTGGTATATAATATTGTTTTTGTATGGTCTTTTTTGTCCTAGCATTATTTTCAACTAAAACAATTCACTGTTTGATGTCATCCATTTTATTTGTCTATATGGTGGCTCGTGCAAATTTAATGAAGCGAGGCTGTCCTTTTTTTATATACAATGTTTGTACTGTAAATTTGATCATGGCGTAGATAATTATGTGGGAAACTGAAGAAGCCAATGCAGGGAAACTCCGATCCATACAGTAATTTAATGATTCTAGGTCGCTCGTGTGCCTGACGCTGACTCTAGGCACTACAGCATTGGGTACCTGATTAACACTATACTACACTATGCATGCTTAACACTGTACAATACTTTTTCTTTTTTTCTGATTGCTGTTCAGGCAGTACTGGTGCCTTCGTTAGTGGGAGATGAAGGAAAAATCAGTTTCCATCTACGGCTAATTTGGTGGAAGACATCGCCTGGCTTTTCAAAGTTCATGATCGATGTTAAATGACAAGAAGAATGGTCCTGAACGAAAATGTAATGAATAATGAATAATCACGTGATATATGGTTAAATAGAATGAAGACGACTGCAATATAAATTGTGCTCTATTTGTGTAACATGGTTGTCTCTGTTTTTAAATATATGTCCATAGAGCCACCTAATTATAAGTCCATATGATGAATTGTGTATAGCATCTTGTTTTTTTTTAATTAATCACCGGCTTGTTCGACTCAGTTAGCTAGAGGGGAAAAAATAATACTATGTTGTATATTAGATCTCACTATTTTGTGTAATACTTGGATATATCATGCGTTGATGTTTTATTGTGCACCTAGAATTAATGAATCCACCTTGAACATAATGTGGTTTAACAGAATGAGAATTGCATAGTTTCTATCCGATTTTGTACTTTGCTCTCTAAGTACTTTTTTTCCATTAATTTACAGGGCAGGTACTATATGTGTTAGTATATCTGACTAACATCTTAGTTTTGGCATAAGTAATTATGGTGCCATGTCTATCGAAAGCATAGACTAGCTTTTGTTTCTCAAATCATGGTAGAGCCGAAGACGCCCTGATGTTCTAGTGCATTTCATTTCCACAGTGATGTGGAATTTTCTTAGTTTGATTTGGACATCTGGTATTTGTTTCAGCAAAAAAATCGACATTTGGTCATTGCACCTAGAAGTACAAGAAAATGATGTTTATTTTTTTTTTTTGAAGGGAAACAGGAGGGGCAAAGCGCCCCTACCGTGCTTTTATTGAAATATAAGCGAGCAAAAGTTTACAACAAAAGTTCACGAAACAAAAAAAAGATACAAAAAAATGATGTTTATTTGCTGACCACTTAGCAGAATATTCATTGGATCCTGTTTGCGCAGCAAGGGTCTGGCGTCCAAGTCTCTCTCTCTGCTCTCTTTGCCCCACCTGGAACCCACAGGTCCCACCTTGCTTCTCCATGGAATTTGTTGTTTTTAACCATTTTTAAAACTATTTCTAAAATTGACACCAACAGTTATTTTTCGAAACTAACCCTTTTGGCAGCGCCACCATGCATGGTGCGGCCTACAAACAATGTCGTGTCAATCATGGCGGCGCGGCAGAATGGCCACGTGGCAGGGTGGGGCTGCCATGCAAGTGATGTGGCGGTGGGCCGCTATCAAGGGCGCGGGCGGCAGCGGGGGGGGCCAACAGTGACGGTAGCGAGAGGAGTTTGAACGAAATGGTGAACAAGTGAAGGAGAACATGGCCGATTTACTTGGGCCAACCGCGCCATGGGTGCGGCGGGACCTCCACCACGTCACATACGTGGTAGGCCCACCCCCGCTACGTGGCCTGCCTGCCGCAGACTGCCATACATGGCGCGGGAGTTTTTTTTGGCCCTACTAATGGTACGGCGAAAAGAGTTAGTTAAAAAAACTTTGATATTATTTTTTAAAATAGTTTCAAAAAAGGTTTAATAATAATAATAAATCTCTCCAAGTGTGATGGCAGGGTAATAGCAGAGGATGAAACAGAGAAAAGCAGGAGCAGCAAATTCTCCTACGCGGCCGCGGTTCTTCACCCGCTCTGCCGCCCGGCCCGGCCCGGCTGGGGGCCCACTAGGGCCAACCAGTAATCATCCACCGCCATTGAAGCAGATCCGCCCGCCTCCGGTGCCTTGGCGGTGGAGGAGGTCCCTGCTGCGCTTCCACCTACCAACCCGGGCGAGCCTCGCCCAGGCCGCGCATCTGCTCGCAGGCCGGGCGCCGCATCGTCACGAGCCCACGGTTCCGCCGCGTACCGGGCGCGACCTTCACCACCACCGCAGGGTTAGCCGCCCCCACCCGATTCCTCGCCAGCCGGACTCCAGCGCAGGGACTCGACCTCGATGTCGGGCGCGCCGTTAGATACAAATGAGCGGCCAGATTTCAAGCGGCGCAGAGATAAGTTATCTTGCCAACTACTCCCTCTCGTCCCATGGAGTTTGTCGTTTTGACTTTTAAACTTCATGTTTGATCATCCGTCTTATTCAAAATATTTATGCAAATCATAAAATAAATTAATCAATATTTAAGTATCTTTATTGATAAAATAAGTCATAACAAAATAAATTATGTTTGTGAAATTTTTTGAATAAGACAAAGCATCGAATAAGACGAAACACGTTGCAGCCCCAAAGCAGCCCCGAACCTTTGCAAACAAACTACAAAGCAGCAAGAAAACACGGCGGACCGATCGAACCGACCTAGAGATCGATAGGACCGATGTAGAGCTCGTTTTTTCGGAAAACGCCTTCGAATAGCCTCTGGAAGGATCCGTCGGGGGAGGATGCATGCGAAAGATCTCTTACGACTAGCAAGGCCGCCTAAGAACGCCAATAATAATCTCACGGACAAGACAACCGAACAGCAAGTAGATGGATTGAGAAGAGCAAAAAAAAAGGGCAAAAGAGAGATATGTTTGTGTTTTGTTGATTTGTAGGTAGATGGGATCGATCTGCCGTGAACCTCTCAATATGTAGAGGGGTGGTCTTATTCCCTTTGAAAACAAGTACAATGCGTTTCCAACTCTTAAAATTACCTAAAACACGGTTTCTATAAAAATTGGTTCGAATTAGGGCCGAACCAGCCTAGCCGGGTTGATGGCCCGGCCAAGCGGACTTCATGGGTGCGGGTCGGCCCGGCCACACCGGCCACCAACCCGGCCTAGCCGGGTGGAAGTAAAGGGTCGACCGGGCCGGCTAGCGGCCGGCTAAGCCGGCTAGGTCAGCTCGCCGTCTTCTATCTTGTGATTTCTTGCTCCATTTGCGACGCCACTTGACCTACCCAAACATGTCCAGCACCATCTTAATCTATTCATGTTGCCAAAAATACCTTTGGACAATTTTGAGTGTCAACAGATTGTAATAAGGGGCGTGCGGAGGAGGGCTCACCGACAGCGATCTTGGCTAGCGGCGGGGCGCTAGGGCAGCGCGCGATCAGGGCAGCGCAGCGCTACGGGCCAGGTAGGGGGCGCGCGCAAGGCGCGAGGGAGAGGAGGAGGCGGCGGCTTGAAGACCGAGCTAGTATTTATAGCCCTAGCGTGATTTGACGCTTTAAGCAAACTCTAGGAGATCCTTATAAGATTGATTCTCCTTTTTATCTAACAAACTTAACTCTCTATCTTAACATACTCTTTCCTAAACCGACTCGGACTCGATATGGTAGTTGTCGGCGACGGCGGCGGCCTCGACGCTTAGGGCTAGGGGTTGGCTGCCCTATGCGCCTACCCCACTTGGGCTCTTGCCCATTGTGCGTATGACATAGATGGTGATGGCTCATTGGTTTACTTAGCAAAGGCTCGGAATTAATTCTCAAAAAAAAAAAAAAAAAAAAAAAAAAAAAGAAAGGCTCGGAATTCAACCGTCAAGGGCTGTACGCCTGTACCTTTCCAGGTAGCAAGTGTGTGGACATTAATCTATAGAAAAAATAATCAAGTGAAGGTGAAAGGAGTCCCTATGGTCATACATGTGAATGGACTGTTGACTCTATCAATTTTTTTTTTTTTTTTTGACGAAAATTGACTCTATCAATTTAGTTGGTTCACACAATATGCCCATGTTCTCCGGCCTTGCAGGTTCTCACGAGATAAGAATCCAAGATGTGCTGTGTGGAAGCATCAAGAGAGACATGGAAAATTTGAGGTCCTAGATAGTATAGTGATGTACCCCCTACTACAGCTATGTCAATGCTTATGAGATTCAGGAGCGAAAAATTGCTGGTGCTAAAAGGAAGCACTGTATGAAAGATGCAGACACATTCTGTTAATTTTGTCATTTTCTGGTTTATTCAGGAACATTTTTATATTTTTGCCCAATTTTTAGGGTAGGATGTTGTAAGTTACAGCAGAGTCAATTCTTTTTTACGAAAGGACGATAAAAGTTTTGCCGCGATTTCTATTAGACGAATAAAGGAAACGGCAAGTGCCAGCCCAGTTTTTTGACTGGAAACCGGGCCAGAACAACCATACAATTATGGAGGGTACCTTACTCCACCTGCACACCTAGGTACCAAGTCAACTCAACTCGCGCCACAACTAGCGCCCACTCAACGCCTTTGCTTGGTCGGATTGGGACATCGACACAAGCCTCAACCCTCGGTTGGATTGGGTCATCGGCGAGCAACCACTTGACACCAACAACTCACACAACACAACTAAGCGAACCAGCGGATGGAAAAATAAGTAAAACCCGAAAGCTCCACTTTCGGTTGGATTGGGGCATCAACCGAGCCACCATCACCACTCGGCCGGATTGGGACATCGACACGCAGCCGCCGCCACCGCCAACTCCACCAGCTCCACACACCGGAGGAAAAACGACGACCCACTACCGCCGCCACACCCCGCCAGAAGCCCCCCACCGGAGAGGATCGACGTATCACCCACATAGCGGCCCGGTTGCGTCACCCCGCCAACCGTGCACCGTGCCGGTCCGGCCGCCCTCGGCGCCAAGCGCCGAAGCCGCCGCTAAAGTCCAGAGGGGAGGGACGGCATAGACAAGGACCGCCCCCAACACCACAGTCCCTAGCCAACACCACCACGCGACCCCTCCGCAAGCCAAACGTCCGCGAACCACCGCCGCACCTCAAGGTCCCTCCGCGAACTCCCCGCCAACATGGACCGCAGGCGCACCCCCGTAGCCGCCGCAAGAAGGCACCACCAACCAAGCCCCACCACCGACACCAACCGAGACGAATCTCCAAATGCGGCGCCTCAAGGAGGGTACGACGCCAATGGTGCCGCCGTCGCACATCCAAAAAGGACAAGGTTTTCACCCAAAGACCCCCCTTTGCCGCAGAACATGATGACTCCCAATGGTGCCCGGCCAGGAAAGCGATGCCCAACGGGCGCCGCCACCATCGCCACCGACAACAAAGATCGTGGAAGCTTTCACCGGCTCAACACCATGCCCGCCACACGCTCTCAACCAAGCCAACATCCTACTTGTAACAGAACCTCTAATTATCGGGCCCACCGCACTGCCATCGCCTCAAAGACCTTCGACAAAGAAAGCGCGTATGCACCCAATAACTTAAGAAGCTCGTCGAGTGTTATCGAAACCCCGATTACACCACTCATACCAGATCAACAAAGGAGTAGCTACAACATTATAATATTTGATACAAAAATATAGATCGAAAGTGCGGAAGAATAATAACATTAACTTTACAAATTGTGAATAAGTTACATTTGAGTAAACCGAACTTATTTGCGGAAACTAGGTAGAATCGAAGATAAACTGCATCATGTCGTGCTCCACCGACATAACCTTGGTTAAACAAAGACGAAGTCAAGACTCCCGCAAATGGGGTTAACAAACCCCGAGTACGGAGTACTCAACAAGACTTACCCGACTAAAGAAAATAGGAGAAGACTCAGAATCTTTGGTCTAATAGGATTCAAGATAAGGCTTTTAGCAAGAATCAAGGACTCTTTTTCGTAAAAGCTTACTAGTAGTGAATCCTTACTTTCAACATTTTAATCCCAATTTAGTTTCTCACCTACTCTAGGTGATCTTATACTAGAGCACACACTTTGTAGATATTCCATCACTTATTCCATCTCTTCTTTGTTCCATAATTAAACTACGATGTAAGTGGGAAACCAAGTCTCCATATCCGAGAAGCACGGCGATTTCGAAATCGATTAACCCAAATTTGGGGAGTTCTTTTCACACGACATATGTAGCACTTAAGCTTGCATATATCAACCCTTTCTTGGATACTCAAAACGGAACCGCGCCCCACGCCACCCGAGAATACCGCACACCTCCAATCCGGGACTTTAACCCACGAGGGTAACATGTACTCCCGCCATCTCTCCACTCTCGGCGGTTGGTTATGCGTTCCGATTTGACACCCCCAAGATCGGGCTTACCGGAGTATGTGTCCTGAACTAGGGTCGACTGTGATGGGATGACACCCATGACAGACGTGCCATTGGTCCAACGACCTCAGGCGCAGATTGCGTTCCATAGTCTCGGTTACACAGGCTTACACGTTTCAAGTCCTTAATCGACAAGCCGGAAATACTACACTGAGACTCCATTCTCAATGCAAATTACCCGACCGGTCTCAATTTCAACACCATATCCCAAAGTATGGTTTCATCTTATAGCATCCTTTCTCATCAACTGCCCATTCGGGCTATCATAAGAGACTTATCACATTTTGACTCAAAAGTCTAACTAATTTAGCCAGGCTAAGCATTTCTAAGCATTTTACTCAAAACGGGTTATCAAGGTAGGTATCGAAATAACCAAGGAATGGTAATGTAGCAATTAGGTTATCACACAACTCCTATCACCTAATGCGGTGCAGGTATAAAGCAAAGGTGATGTAAAGCTTTAAAAAAACACAAGGAAGGTTTAAATGAACCGGGGCTTGCCCGGGTTGCGAGGGAAAGTCGATTCTCAGAGAAAGATTGTCGAAGTCAAACTTGACATTATCCTTGTCGACGGACGGATCTTCTCTCGAAGCTCGATCATCGCGAACCATATCAACATCTTCTCCACGGCTTCATCAAGACGATCCGACTCACTCTCGTATACTCTACACGTAGATAATGATGCATGCTTTAGCGTGATGGAATGGTAAACATGATGCTTGATGATGCATGAAATAATAAATACTTGAGTATAACTTTCTTTCACGATAAAGTTGCAACCCAACAAAACCAACTTGTTGAACTACTCTACGAGATATCATCACCATTGCCTAAGGAGTTCTCAAGGACCATCCGACAGTGGTGTGGTGTAGGGTTCACAAAACAACCAAAAATTCACCCAAAACCCTAAGTTATAAAGCGCTAAACAATTTGTTTAACACATAAAATAATAGGGCTTAAAATAATAAATAAATAAACTTTGTCAAAATGATCTCAAACTTTTTGTGCAGAAAGATCATAGCATAAAAAACAGTACCAAATAAATTTTCATGATTTTTGGATAAATAAAATAATTATTAAAAATCAAGGAAGATACATTTTTCAATTAAAATTTGTATTTTTAAATCATGCAAGAACTACCCAAAATCAAAGTTTCAAATTTTTCATGGGTAGACATACTCATGGAAGGCTACACAAAAATTTTCAGAATTTTTGAGCTAGTATTTGAATTTATATGAAAATAACAAAACCGATACTACTCATATAAATAGAAATTGAATAAAACATTTGATAAATGAAAAATGGGTTTTGGGCTGAATTGGCCTGTTATCGTGCGTGGCCCGGCCATCGTTCATGGCCCACAAGGAACAGACGGACCGCCCCCGTGGAACGATGTTGGGCCGGCCCAGTGTGAATAAAGTGTCTTGCCTCGACATCGTTTCACGTGCCAGCCGAGCGTGCTCACCGACGGCGGCGCTTGGCGGCGGCGGCGTGTTCGCCCGGCGGTGGCAAAGAGATGAAATGGAAAACTAAATGAAGAATGGCGGCCAGGGGCTCACCGAAGCTTGGGACGGGGCTCGGTTTGGCGGAAACGAGCCGAGTTGGGTCGGCGCGGCGAGCAAACGGCCGGCGGCGGGCGACCACGACGACGTTCCGGCGAGCCTGGCTTCGTCAGGAAGAAACGTGAGCCGCTCACGCAGTACATCATCTCAAGGGAGGAAAACGCAAGGAAAAGTGGAGCAAAAGCTCACCGGAGCAATGAGATCGACGACGGCGGGCTCAGGGCGGGCGCTGCGGCCGGCGGCGAGGAAGAAAGGGTCGGGCGGCGATTCCTGGCCGGGCGCCGCGCGCCGGGTTCCGCAGGAAGGTTAGGAAGTTCTTGCGGAGCTGCTGGAGTAGATGGTTGGGTGGAAGATGGCTCAACGGCGACGAACAACGACGGCGGGCGATGACGCGACTCTACGCGGCGAGATTGGGAAAAAGAGGAGAACGACGGCGACTCAGGCCTCATTTATAGGCAAGAAGGGGTCGAGGAGGTAGCCGGAGGAATCGCGCGGAAGGCCTCCAGATGGTCGGCGTCAAGCGGCTTCGCCGGTGGACGGCGGCGCTTTAACCTCAACGCCCGGGCGGTGGCGGGGAGGGATAGGTCGGGTTATCAGAGATTTCAAACCCTAACTTCAAACTTTTCAAATTACTCCCAAAATTTGAACTGAACTCAAAAATTTCCAAAAAGTAACCCCCTTAATTTTTCAAGATCTACAATTTTTCTCAATTGGAGCATTTTCAAATTCAGCCTAGAAATATGACTTTTTGAAATGCAGTTCAAAAATTTTGAAATTTGAATTCAAAATTACTTTTAAAATCATGTAACAACTTGAAAAACTTTGTACATGACTTTTGTTCCTCTCAACAAGATCTACAAACTAACTTTTGGAAGTTTTCTCAAATTTTGCATAAATTTTGAAATATAGAAAAGGGGGCAAACTAGGGTTTGAAATCTAGAGTCTCCGACAAGGGGATAGTTTCCGAATCTGATTCCTCTCGCGTCTTTTCGACCGACAACGACACCAAACATAAAATAAACTTATTTTAGTTCAATGCAACACATGGTGGGCTAAACATGCATGCTTTGCAATGATCATGATGACATGTCATGTTTTAGTGAAAATAACACCGTGGGTGTTACACTACTCCCAACCTCAACCGCAACAACACAATCGGAAGAGCCCTAAGACAGCCGTGAGAGACACCACCTCGGCACCACCGGTGAAGTACCTACCAGCCCCCCGTGCCCACCACCAAGGCAAGCACCGGACCGTAAATGCCATCGCGAAGGGGAAGAGGAGCACCCGCCCAACAAACCGCAAGAACCCGCCGCGCCAAGGCAGACGACTTCGCCCTACAACCACCGCCGCCACTACTCGCCATCGCTGAAGCCCGTGAGGGAACTCCGGCACCACCACCCCATCGCCACCGAGGACACCGGATCGGCCCAGAGGGAGGCGAACCCGCCCCTCCGTGCCGCCAGAGTTGGTGCCCAGGGCGCGCCCACGGAGCCCGCCACCGCCGCCGGCCGGAGCGATGTCGAGAGGAGGCGCCCACCGCTCCTCCACCTCACCGCCCACTACCACTCCAAGGTCCTCCACCACCGCTAGAGTCCAACGGACGCCTGCTTCACAAAGACACCGCGTGCGGTGGCCGACGGTGCCACTCTCCCCGGGAAGCACGGCATCGCACGCCGTCGACCCCCGACGCCACACCGCCGCCTAGCACGTGGCTAGCCAACCCGGGCACGGGCCGCCGTCCAACGCCGGGACCGCGCTAAGACGCCGAGGCCGCCGCCGCACACGCCCCCCACCTCCCTCCATGCATCAGGCCCGGGTGGGTGCGGATCCGCCTTGGGGGCGCCGGAACTAAGACCCCGCCACCGCCGTCACCATGGCCGGCAGCCGCCGCCGAGCCCCTCCGCCCCCCGAGATGCGCTCGTTGGTCGGGAAAGCCCCGCCGCCGGTCTTGAGGCCCACGCTGGCTCACGACAAGCCCCGGCGGCGGCAGGGAAGGGAAGGAGTGGGAGGGGGGGCGCGAGGAGGGGCGGTGTTATCGCCGCCCGAAGTCGCCTGGCGAGGGTAGAGCGACGCTGGGGCCGCAGTGGGCTCGAAAGCCCAGCTTTTAGGCCTTGTGTATTTACCAGCCCAGAGTCAATTTTGATGTGTAATCTTATTTCATATATGAAGTGTAACCGCCTATATCCACATATGACGCATGAGCCAGGGGCATATATTTTCATGGAAGCACAGGCCAAGTGTTAAACACGTAAGGTGTCAAAGGTTACCGTATAAAGATCATCAAACTGCATCGCTACATTTTCATATGTGAAATAGAAGTGTGTATCTACATAATACTCTATTTCCATTATGCTATAATGAAAATGGTGTTGCCTCATGTAAAAAAAATTAACTAATAGTACATTGGTTTTCATAATGCCTCACCTTTATTTTCTCCCCCTCTTCTTTTTAACATGGACCACCTTTTCTCCCCTAAGCATATGAAGCTTTTTGTAAGCCATTATGACAAATGTAGCACCTACTTTTTTTTTACCCAATCCTACATCCGTGACCCGCCGTCCTTCATCGCTCGGGACCACCCGTGTCAACCCACTAATCATCCACCATGGAAGTTGATCCGCTGCCGGCAACGAGCACGCTGATGGAGGAGCTGATGGAGGAGGTCCTCTTGCACTTCCCACCTGCCAACCTGGCGAGCCTCTTCCACGCTGCACTCGTGCGCAGCGGTGGCGCCACATCATCATGGGCACGTACGCGCCGCCGCTACAGACCTCCACCTCTACCGCGGCGCGTGGGAGGTCGCTCCCGATACTAGGCTACCTCGACAACGTTGGCGTGGGGACCCGCTTCGTACCCAACTCCATCTTCCACCCAACACCCGCATCTTTAGTAGTGAAGAAGAGCCATGCCAAACTAGATCTTAATTTGTCCTAATCCCTAAAATGCACTATATTACAGGACAGAGGGAGTAGTTCTTACCTGGTATACAAAGTGTTTATCAATTGTCATATGTCTACGGTGCCAAACACGTTGAGCTCCACGAACTCCGCTCTAAGAAAAAGGTGGAGGTGGAGGCCAACTCCACGTTTTTCCTAAAGTACCTCAAGGGGTACTCTAGGTTTTGAAGTTTTGTACTCTTACATGGAGTTGTATGGTAATTACCCACCTTGCCACTCATTAATCAGCCTTATTTCCCGTGTGCCCATGAAAAGGCCGCGACCCCATGCGACTCTTCTACAACCCCCGTGACCTTTCCATTGTTTCGTAACTTCATTCGTGAGCATTATGGTGTCAACTTGACTTTGTTTCGGTTCGATCGCGATCCAAATTTTGTCCCAACCTATCTCTCTCGATTCATAGTTGTTGTGCTTATATCTATATATGGACAATTATTTGTATCCCAATTATGGCCTTTTTGTTTTTCTATTATTTACAATTTATGGGACAACTATTAGTATTTAAATTATGGCCTTCGTTATTGTTCTATTATTTGTTTCCTATTCTTTTTGAAAAATTAAATATCGAAAGTGCAGTTTCAAGGGCATAATGGACCATTTGCATGTAAACAACTCATTCTTGAAGCTGGAACAAAGCTGTGTGCCAAAAAAAGTACCACGCGGCTCCATAAAACTCCACGGTGGAGCCGCTCCATGGTGAAGTTCGTGGAGCAAATCTGAAAAAACAAAAGCGGAGCGGTGCCAAACCCCCTAAATATCATATATACTTTAGATATTTTTGGATGTAATCAATTTCACCTCAATCCACGTATGTGGAGTGGATTGGGGTGACATTTAGTTTAAGTTCTACTCCAATCCATGCCAATGGATTAATGTTAATCCGATGGGAAAAAAAAAAATGCATGCAGCCTGGTTCCACCCACGCTCGCCGTAGAGACCACATCCCGATTCTGTCCCCGTGGAGATTGGTCGGCCGCCTGGTCCACCTCCGCACCTCTAGAAGTGTGGGTGGGGCACTCGGCTCCAACGCACGGCACGGGAGGAGGCGGCGGATCTTTCAGATCTCCATGTGGGCAACCTGGTATAGCCACACAATTTTTTTCCAATCCGACTACGTCTAAATAAGGTCGTGCAGAAAAAATACATAGGCATGCAATAGATGGTGATGTTTCATTGGTTTACTTAGCAAAGGTTCGGAATTCAACAGTCAAGAGATGTACGCCTGTATCTTTGGAGGTAGCAAGTTTGAAGGAGATTAAAGTCAATAGATAATCAAATGAAGGCAAAAGCAGTACCAATGGTCATACATGTGAATGGACTATTTACTACTTCCTTTGGGATGGTATTAGAAATCGTTTTGGACAAGGTTTGGGTCAAACATCGTGAATATAAATCATCAATAACTTTTAAGTTGTTGAGTTTGTAAATGTAAAAATTATATGAGTAGATTTGTCTTAAAAAATATTTTAATAAAAATATATATATATATCACATCTCCATAAATATTTTTATAATAATAAGAGGTCAAAGTTGTGTTTTGGAGACCAGTATTGCTGTCCTAAACGACTTCATATACTATCGAAGGGATTCGAGTTGATCAAGTCAAGGCGAAAGCCGTCCGGGTGTAAATCGAAATAAATCTGTACGACTTTGAAAAATGGCAGCGCCTTCTAAACATTTAATGATTTATCATCAGTATCAACGGTCTTCCCAAGAGGAGGTTCGCGAGACAATGCAATAATCCAAGATGTGCTATATGGAAGCATTAAGAGATATGGAAAATTTGAGGTCCTTAGTGGGTGTTTTGTTCTAAGGACTTTAGTCCTAGGAAACCAAACAGGGAGAGAATTTTTTGGATCTTTTTACTAAAAGTCCCTACAAGCATCTCCTTAAGAATCTTTTTTCTAAAAGTTTTAGGACTGAAAAGTATCCTAGGACTAGTTAACCAAATAGGGTCTGGAGATCTTAGCTAACCCCCACTACAGCTATGTCAATGCTTATGAGATTCTGAGACTGAGAGTGAAAGATCGTAGGTGTGAAGAGGAAGCACTGTATGAAAGATGGAGGCACTTTCTGTAAATTTTGTACTTTTCTGGTTTATGCTGGAACATATTTATATTTTTACTCATTTTTTTCAGGGTAGGATGTTGGTTACATCAGAGTCAATTCTGATGAGTAATCCTATTTCACATATGAAGTGAAACTGCTTATATCCACATAGTACATAATGACGCATGAGCCAGAAGCATATATTTTCATCGAATATGGTGAATCCTTCCCTGTTGTTCATTTTACTCCAGAGCCAGACGCATGAGCCTCGGCTTGAGGCCACGTTTTTGGCTCTATCTTTTCAGTTCAGCCCAGCAGGCCATTCTGTCAACAGAACCTCACAGTCATGTTTGATGGCAATGTCTTGGATTTCAACAGTTCAACCCAACGACCTTTCTCTCCTTGGAGCTTTTATATAAGCATAGAATACAGAGTTTCCAAAACATCTAAGACCCACCCAGTATTTTCTTACTCAACCTATTGTGTTCTCTTCCTGAGGATAAAGAGAGAACTCAAATGGAAACTTTACTTTCTGCAGCCCTGGGTGAGCTAATATCTCGATCCACAAATTTCATCATCAACAAGTTCTCAAAGCCGCCGGCACTGGCCATGGAGGAAAGGCTACAGAGGACTCTTCTCCGAGCACAGGCCATCGAGGAGGAGGCCATGGGGCGGCACATCACAAATCAAGCCATGATCCAAAGAGCTGGGTATGCTGAGAGACGCCATGTACCGAGGCTATTACTCACTCGACGCCTTCAGGTACCAGCCTCACTATGGAGAGGATGACAGTGATAATCAAGTTGTGAGTCAATTTTTGTACATATCCAAGGTACCCTCTGCAAAGCATCCCTATTTTTTCACTCAAATTGCACAGTTTCGGGAGCAGCTACAAGAGTCACTAGAGAGATTGAGCTCCATGATTGTTGATCTGAATGAGTTGGTCATATTCTTGGCGAGTTACCCTCGTCTGTGTCGTAACCTTACAACATGCATATCCTCTTGGGCAACTGCATGTTTGGTCGCCAGGTGGAAGCAGAACTTGTCATTAAATTTCTGCTGCATACACAGCCTCATAGCTCTCAAGAATTGGAGGTCCCGCCAATTGTCGGTCCAGTTAGAGTCGGCAAGAGTACCCTTGTCACTCATATATGCAAGGACGAAAAGAGTCCATGATTATTTCTCAGAAATTTTGTGGTTGTGTGACTCCAATTTTGTAAATCATGAGCTAGCTTGCAGGCAAGGATATGTAATGAAACATCTAAATTGTATGCCGGACTCAAATAGAGGCAACAGATTGCTTGTTGTTATTGAATTATCTGGGGATATCTACGAAGAAGCATGGAATAGGTGGTATATTGCTTCCAAAACGAGCTTTCCTAGTCGTAGTAAAATCATAGTCACAAGCCGTTCAGACAAGATTGCAATGTTTGGAACAACACTGCCTCTAACTCTGAAGTTTCTTTCCAAGGAGGCATATTGGTATTTCTTCAAGACACTTACATTTGGAAGCATGAACCCGAGAAGCATCCAAGGCTTGCACAACTTGCCATGGAGATATCTAGAGAATTGCATTTATTTACGTTCAATCTTGCATACGTCACCTCTTATATGTTGAGGGACAATTTTAACATAAAAGTTTTGGTGTGGCATTCTAAGTTTCTTGAGAGGGTTCGTCCGAAGCATGTCTCCGATTTCGGCGTGCATCCGTTTGATCTTGAAGCAAAACAAACACATGACGGCATGGAAGAATGGTTGCTCCTTCCGAATATTTCATGATTTGTCATCGATATCACCGTTCTTCACAAGAGGAGGTTCCGAGATTAGAATCCAAGATTTGTGTTATGGAAGCATTAAGAAACAAGGAAAATTTGAGGTCCTAGCATGGAGATCTCAAATACCCCCTACTACAGCCTATATCAATACTTGCGAGATTCAAGAGCAAAAAACTACAGGTTCCAAGAGGAAGCGTTCTATGAAAGATGGATTCACATATTGTTAATTTTGTTAGTATCCGGCTTATTCAGGGGACATGTTTGTATTCACTTTTTTTTTTTTTTTTCTCGTGTGGATGTCTCAAGTTACAGCATAGTCAAAATGTGTAAGGTGTGATAGGTTCCAACATTGCTATTGGTTTTACTCAGATGGACCCCTGAACCCAATGTTGACATACTGTGTATAGGCATTAATGAAATAATTGCCAATTTCCTCCCAACATCGGTTTCAGAAATTTTGTGGTTGTGTGACTCCGATTTTACAAATGATGAGCTGGTTTGCAGGGAAGGATGTCCAATGAAACATCAAAATTGTATGCTAAACTCAAACGGAGGTAAGAGATTTCTTGTTGTATTGAACTATCTGGAAATCTGTACGAAGATGCATGGAACAGGTTGTATCTTGCTTCAGACGGAGCTTTCCTAGTGGTAGTAAAATCATAGTCATGAGCCATTCGGACAAGATTGCAAAGTTTGGAACAACACCGGCTCTAAATCTTAAGTTTCTTTCCGAGGAGGCATATTGGTATTACTTCAAGACACTTACATTTGGAACCATGGACCCCCGAGAAGCCCCCAAGGCTTTCCCAACTTGCCATGGAGATAGCTAGAACGCAGAATGGTTATTTCGAAATAACCATTCTAAGGATCTCTGCAGAAATAATCTAACCTAGGTACTGGTGTGGTATTGTTCTTTGCCAAAGACAAATGGGACTTAAGTGTTCTTGATGCCTAAAGGCCAAGATCTGACCGGAATACACAACACTTTGGCGTGAACTTCGACTACACGGGCACACTGAGGTGGAGTTCCTTGCACAAATGGGAGGAGGCCTGCTTTTAGGTGGAGTTCCTAGCACAGATGGGGAGGAGGCCAGCAAAAGCAGGCTATAGTCTCCTCTGGATGGCATAATGTGGTTCCTCCATCCAATCAAAAGATCTGGACCAGCGTGGATATGCTGCAATTATTAATAAACATCAGCTAAAACAGTTGTAGATAAAGTGAATGTATCGCCGATGCCATTAACACTCAATTTTACCTGCTTTACACTCTCATGAGGCGAGCCTGCTCCACACGGGGGCGCTTCTTCTCGGGAGTAAGATTCTTGCCGTCCAAGCACACTGCGGAGATCCAAATAGGAAGCACCATATTTATAGATAGTGCAGCCAAGATTTGTGCAAGGATCTCTGCAGAAGTTATCTTCCTGCCTAACTTGAGGGACAATTTTAACATACACTTTTGGCACAAGGTTTTGACCTTCTGGACAGGGGCCATCCAGAAGCATGTCTCTGAATTCGGGCGTGCGTTTTTTGATCTTCTGTACCAAAACAGACCTGCACAGCATGGCAGAATGGAGAAACCTTCTGAAGATTTCGTGATTTGTCATCAGTATCACTGCTCGTCACAAGAGGAGGTTCCGGAGATAAGTTTTTTTAAAGACTTGTTGTATGGAAGCATTAAGAAACATAAAAAATTTGACGTCCTAGTATGGAGATCCCAGTTAGCCCCATACTACAGCTATGTCAATGCTTGTGAGATTCGAGAGCAAAAAATTACAGGTGTGAAGAGGAAGCGCTCTATGAAATATGGAGCTTCGTCATTTTGTTAATTTTGTACTTTTCTAGTTTATCTAAGAAAGTACATATATTTTTCATTCACTTTTTGGGGTAGAATGTCATATGTTACAGCAGAGTCGGTTCTGAAGGGCATGTTCCTATGCAGATGGAAGCCAAGCTGTGTTTCGTTGGTTCAAGAAGATTTGTCATTCCACCAATCTTTCAGGTGTTTGAAATTAGCTTGTAACAAAAAAAAAAATCACGTCACAAAATTTTAGCTGCATAGATACACAAATCCAGTATAATGGTTGCTCTGTATCTTGTGTGCACCAGAATGAATGCGTTGGGAATTTATGTATACTTGCTCCTCTGAGGTTCTAATCTTATTGCCTTCTCTTATCAAATCACGCTCATCTAAAGATATCTACTGCAATATGCTAATTAAAACTACGGCTTAAAAGTTACAAGCTTAAACTTTAAAGTGTTATATGCAAATTGTGTCCATGTAACATTCACAGGCGATGAGATCTTGAAACTCATCTCAATTTAGGACGACCGTTGTGTTGCTCTTGATGGTGATTGCGTGGATGCTCCTGGTGTTCCCAGTGTCAGAGAAGATGTTGATGGCATAGGAACTTATTTGCACTGTCGTTGGAGCCTCACGACGTTGGTTTAGTTGGGTAGGCTTTTCGTCGAGCAGTTGGTGGACGTCAGTGGTAGCCTCCTGATCTGATCTGAACTGAGCTGCGACGGCGGGTGCATCCTTGGGGTATGCGTACTCTTTGCTTGTAGCATTACCGATCTTGGAGGGGGTGACGTAGGCGGCGCCTGTGGGAGCGACGTCGCCGTCGGTGGCGCCCATGGCATGGGTGTCGTCGATGGCAGAGATGACGTCGGAGGCGCGTACGTCGGACAACAAGGCCGTTTGCTGCGGTGTTAGTGCTGTCGTGGGCCACCCGGTTCGTCGTGGATGTGGAGGACGGCGCTGCCGTTGACCGCGGGCAGTTTGTGTACAGCCCGTTGTTGCTCCCAACGTGTTGTCACAGCCGCTCGTAGTCGTCGAAAATGGTGTGGTGCTTCTCTCCATGAACGCGATTGTCCATGCGCTGGCCATCCGATCTTGAAGGCGGTGGTGGTCGTCGGAAGGCTTCGTGGTGGGAATCGCCCCGACTCGGATACCACCGTCACAAACCGGATCGATTCCGGCGTGACACGTGGCTACCGGGCGGCGTTGGAGGGCGCTGGCGGCATTCTGGAGGGAGGTGATCGGGCGGCGTGATGGCATAGATGACGAGGTCGACGATTATCGGCGAGGTAGGACATGACGATGATGACGCATGCCAGCAGCTCCGGGCGGTGACGCAGGGACAACGAGGCAGCGAGAGAGAGGGGGAGGAGGGGGCGGCGCGGCTGGTGGAGGCGGCCGGTATAGTAGGGCACGCCCGCGGCCGGGCGTGCGGCCCGGCGTGGGCGGCGCGGCGCTTAGGTGGTGACAAGCAGCGCGACGCGAGGGGAGAGAGCCTAAAGCCAAGAGTTGTTGTGTGTTACCCCTTTAATTTTTTCGATTAAGATTCAACCGACTACATGCCCCCTTGTATTTATAGTCCGAGGGAGACTTGCATGCTAAGAAAAATCTAGAGGTTTCTTTATAGATTGAATTCCTCTTTTACAAGCAATCTATTTATTCCCTAAATATTGCTTACTTGATTGCGGCTAACCGACGATGGCGGCGGTCGGCCAGAGGCGCACAGGCGCCAGTGGCCTTGGGCCCTAGTCGGCGCTTTTGGGCTCCCCCCTTGTTGAGCCCTTCTCCGGCGGTGTTCCTTTGGTTCATGACAACTGGTTTTGCTCTTTTCGTTTCAAGTTTTTGTAATAATTGGCTATGTACGCCTCCAAGGCCGGATGTTGTTCATCCTTTATCTAAAAAAATATTTTTTTTGGGACAGCTGACAAACAATACACGTGGCGAGGTGAGGCACACTGCAGCAGAATTCAGTCAACTGTGGTCCTTATCATCGAGGCATAGGATGTTCTAAATAAACTTTGTCCAATTTGATCTAAATTTGATTTATTTTTGTTGTTATCTTATTTTTGCATATATTTTTTTTCCATTTTATCTTTGTGTCTTTGATCGTACTTTGTTGCCAACATTTCCTCCTCAAGGAAGCATAATGTTTGTTTGGTTACCTACATTAGGATACAATACATTAAATTGAAATAAAAAACAAGCACCGAGATAAATATTTATTATAATTCAATCAATTGCATAACACACTTACTTTTATTATATTAAACATTAATTCACTTTCAAATAAATTAATTATACTAATCATATATTGATTCATTATTAATTTATCAATATCTTGCATCCTGCAAGTCTGACTTTGGAAAAAAATTATTTTTATTTCTTGGGAGCTAGGCTCGCTGCTGCTTTTGCGCCCACAGATAAACGTTATGTTGCTCCATCTAAAAAGCCTTACTAGGGCATATACATGCAACTAAACAATAGTCTCCCGGAGATATTCCAAGATACTCCGTATTTTTTTATTCACATGCTAAACCAGCTTGCTTCATGAAAAGACCATTGTTCAGGGCTCTGCTTCCACATTTTTAGTAAAAAAATCCACAATACGTCCTGTGGAAATACATTTAGGCCTTTTTTTTTGGAAAATATAATCAGTACTGAAGTGAGATTTTTCTTCTTCTAATATTGGTTTCTATTCATGAGATAAAAACCGGCTATCTTCTACGGCTGTGAGTATGTATGTATTCTGGACGACATGGAAAGTATACTTTGCTTCAGTGAGCATCTCCAACAGTTTGCTAAAATTTACTTGGCAAATATTGTGATTTGGCAAGTTGCTAAAATATATACCAAGTGAAAAAATGGACTCTCTCTAATAGTTTGCCATTTTATGACTTGCTAAATTGTAAAAAGTGAGCCCATAGCATAACCAACCCAACTATCCGCGCTACTGCAATCTCTTTCCCGTCGCGCCGTGCGTGAGTCTTCTCTTCATCGTATCCAGGGTTGCGCCGCCGTGGAACGTGGTCTCGGCTGTCCATCGGAGCTGGCCAAACCGAGATCTTGCTTAGTCCGAGTATCTTGGGAGATTGGAATGGTGAGGTCGTCCAAACCAGCAACATTCGCACCTTGTCCATTCAGAATAATTTCCAACAAGAAAGCATCTCCTTCGGTCTCCATGAGTCTACAAAATTCGAAATAATCAAAATGAAACAAGCAAATCCATGCGGCAAGATCAGGAAGCATTAAAACATGCGGCAAGAACAGCAAGCATTAAACCATACACGCAACTTGATATGACCATGCCAGCGTCGATCACGTCGACGTCCTCAGCGACCACTCCAGCGACCTCATCGGTTTCTTCTTCGACCTCTACACCAACCAAAGTTTCCTCTGAACCGATCACTCGTAGCCGAGCTAAGAAGATAGAACAAGAGGTGCACGCGCTACTTTATGAGTTTCAATTAAACATTAATGAAAACTTTGTGCTACCTAAGTCGTGCATGTTGCTTATGCTCAGGTTTACAAAGGAACGTGACAAGGACATGTCAAGGAGAGACCAGAGAGAGAAGATTCACGTTCGAAGTCACCCAAAGAAGACAGAACGGTCCGAAGAAATAGTCATAACTTTTGTTTCACAAAAGATATGAAGGCAGATGAGCATTTGTTGGAAAGCTCTTCACGTCTAGTTTCCAATGGCGCAAGCCCCGACTAGTGTGGATACTTCATCATAGCGCCCAACCAGTTTTAGTGTCGACTAGTCAGAAGGCCAACAGCCTGCATAAAGTCCAAATGTTCGTGCAAAACTGTACCAATCTACAACACTTCATGAAGCAAAAGGCACATGGTGTGAAAGCTTATCAAATTAGCTTTCAAACGCATCCAGTCGCACATCATTTGAAGTTCCCTAGAAGGAGTTATGATCGAAACACTGAAGACTGCGCAGAAGTCAAACAGCCATGCGGAATCAGCCTACGGAGTCCATTCCGAGGTTTCCCTTTCACATGGTCGACGAGTCCAGTTTCTTTTCGTGTTTCCACCCACCTAGGAGGGTTGTTCCTAGTATAAATACCCCCATACGTGTAAGCTATCAATAACTTTTGATGAATTAAGATTATCCCAGTGATATTGCAGCCGAGCTGCCTGAGTTGCTTACTCAACCCTTGTTCTTCCTTGTTCATCTTGGACTTGTGAAGAGATCTCTCTGAGGTCCACTAGTTTGTGCTTTGCGAGTTCCAGTACGGCTGCCTCGCCTTGTGTGGATTAGCTCGGTTGTGGTTCTGCAGTCGTTTGGAGATCGAAGTCGAAGTCTTCACGGTTTCGGTGTCTCTCCCGCCGCTTGGTCGCATCCAACCTTGGCCAGGTATAAAGCTAGTTATCCGCTGATCTTCAGCAAGTTATCTCCGCTTCTACCTTTTGCAAAGTTATCTCCGCTGCCCCATATCAAGTTATCTTGTTCCTAAACCTACTGTCGTGAAGATCGGACCATCCTCGTGCCGAAATCGGTTCGGTACGTATCACAACTTCCTTCTAGCTATGCATCAAACAAGTTCACATCGTAATCTAGCTATGGATCAGCCATCTAGTCTAGAATCAGGTACGATGGTGATAAAAAAAACGCCTAGTCATATATGTATGATCATCAACTAGTCGTCTGTTTTCATACATGGTGAACTTGTACAATGACTGCATATTAAAACATACACACAACTACGATGATCACCATCTGATCGCAAGAAGACCGGCGGCGGCGGCCTGAACCATATCTGATCGCAAGAAGACAAGCACAACTACGATGATCACCATCTGATCGCAAGAAGACCGGCGGCGGCGGTGGCCTGAACCATATCTGATCGCAAGAAGACAAGCACAACTACGATGATCACCATCTGATCGCAAGAAGACCGGCGGCGGCAGCCTGAACCATATCTGATCGCAAGAAGACAAGCACTGATTGATGACAAGCACTGATTGATGAACCCTATCTGATTGCAAGAAGACCGGCGGCGGCGGCCTGTACCGTAGCCAAACCATACCTCCGACAGCGCGCAAGCCTGAACCGTAGCCATGATGATCGATCACATACCTGATCGCGACAGTGGCGGCGAGCTGAATTCCTAGTGACCTTCTCACGACGGCGCGGGACCTCGCGACGGCGCTCACGACGGCGCCCCCTTCCCGCGCGGCATGTTTCACGATGCAGGGAATCTCGCGTGCAAAGATCGAAGGGACCGGGATCATACATATATAGAGGAAACTTCTCGCGGGAAACTTTCTCGGAATTGTCCGTGCCCGCGGGAAGAAGGCCGGCGTCGCGCGGGCGGGATCGCGATAGCAAGCTGGATACGCGCGCATAAAGATGCGCGCACGGAGGGGAAGGATGGCAAGTTGGGAAAGATGGCAACCTCTTTTAGCAAACTGTTGGAGAGTACTTTTTCTAATTTTATCAAATTTTCTAGGATAGCAACCTCGTTTAGCAAACTATTGGAGATACTCAGCCCAAAAGGCCCAACTGACGCGCATAAACAACTCTGTCGTCTCCGTCTCCATCTCCGACGGCGGGGACCGGCAAGTGGCAACGGCTAAACCCTACTACTCTCCGGCGATGACGCGCGTGTCTCGCCATCCAATTTCGTCTCCTTCTCTGTCCCATGTCGGTGCTACATTATTGATTCGGTATCCATTCACGTCGATCTCTTTCACATTTCCATTCCATTTCGCCATTCATCAGTGTCGTGCTGGGTGGAGGCGGGGCCGCGGGGGTCAGCACGGAGGCGCTGGTTCTGGAATGCTGGAACCAGAGCGCTCATCGCGCTTGCAAACCAAACGTGTGTCCAATTTGGGAGTCGATGTGCTGGTTCATTTGGTGCTTCATTGCGGGGGGGCGTTTCAGTCTCGTCACCTCGTTTATGGGTTGTGGCTTATTTTGATGGTGTATCGATTGCAGGATGCCCCCGTGTGCAAGATCAGATTCTAGCTGTTACTGGGGGCGATGGATGATTGGTTTGGGTCGTTGTCTTGTCTGATGCTGATCACAGTTTGGCTTCAGTATATATGCACCTTTTCTGAAACCAGTCTGAATCTTGTGCTTTTGAGCTACTATATGGTATATTTTGTATTTTGAATAGTAGGCTCTGTAAATGGGCGTTTTTCAGTGGTAGTATATTTTATGTTTTGAACAAAATCATTGGATTAATACTGTTGTCAGAGGGTTTGTATTTCAAGCAAGGTCTACAAAACTTTAGTGTTTGTGGTGATATAATGGGTTAAAGCTCCGTGTGTCTTGATGTTGCAGGTGAGTTATTGTCTGATGAGTGTTTTCAATGTTGTGCTAGGAAGGCAAGCTCGTCATGTCTGCAGTATCAGATGCCGAATGAATGGACATGAAGAGAACGATGGTAAACCTGCTGTTTTATCCATATGTAGCAATAAACGAGTAACCCTTTCATGTAGTTGAACACTGAACATGTAGTTTTGGGGATCGATGTTGACTTGGACACTTATTGTCTTTGTCATCCCATGTGTTCACATTGGTTGCCATTTTTATCTCCTTTGCATTAGTGTTGTTTTGATAACTTTTTAAACTGGAAAAGGATGATTCAGTCCTTATGAAGGGATGTGCCTTTCCTTTCGAAGTTATTCTGCACGTCATTGTTAGCTATCAAGTTTGTGGAGTCAATTAAACCCCATACTGTTTGTTCTATCCCAAAGACTAGAGTTGCATAAAGCATTGAAACTTTTGAATCCCAAACATTATTTTAAGATACTGTCAAATTTCTTAGAAGGGTTATATAGAAAAAAAATTGTCACAAAGTCAGCTTGAAAACAACTTATCACTTACACATTACCAGTGCCTTGAAGAATGGTTTGTCGATTATTTTAAGTGGGTTGAATAGTAGATACCAGTGGATGTCAAGAAGTTTATTGCGATATCTTGAACCAATATTTCTAAGACTATTTCAGTTGTGGATATACAATATTTTAAAATAAGGCATTGTCATATTTGACTTCCTTTTTCTGTTGGCGCGCTATGTGATGGTATTGTGTGTATTAATATATGTGGCACAAAAGATTATTCTCAACTATTGACTAGTACATTATAGTATGTTAAACCCTATTTATATTTTGTCAAATGTGATTGAAAAAGTAAATGCATAATCTTTGTATGATCCGGCTAGATATCAATTCATACATGTCGCACACAGTTTTTCCATTAATCAGATAGTCCTATATATTCCCTTTAAGGCTTGACTCTCTTTGACTTAAAAATCCCCTGAAAGTTTCCTCTCTTTCACCAAGAGTTGGAAAATAGATCCTTGCTCACGGAAGACCGTTAGATGGTTGTGTTGTTCTGATCCTGAATTGTTTTTGAGCCTTTGAGGTCAAGCAACCTGAATCGAAGGTAAGGGAAGTGACAGTGTTTTTTTTTTGGCTTATTTCTTGCCCGTGCCAATCTCAACTTTTAACTTCAGTTGGATTGGATATGCACTTATGTTATTAAATTTACAACAGGGGACACAAACTCATGAAAGTTATGGATCTGAAGACTATCCAAGAGTGGACATCATGCGAAGCAGCAGAGTTCAAGGCACTTTTTGCCGAGTTAAGGAATGAAAAATCATGTGACAGGATGGAAGTGCTTGAAAAGAGGTTCCCTGCAAAGACTACTCACCAGTTGACAGATAAATATGCTGAAGTCTTTGCAGATATGCTCTATGGTGAGATAGATGATGAACCGATCAGACATGACTCAACTAGTGATTTGGGTGATTGGTACAAACTTTTAGAAGGAGACACCAATGACTCAGTTCTTCGACCATCGGTGGAAACATCTTTGTTTCAACCTTCCAAACAATTGGTACTAAAAGCAACTGGAGATATGGAGGGAATTCAGAAGCCACACTGCAAATCAACACGGAAGGAGAGACAAACTTGGAGTGCTGAGGAACACAGGTCATTTCATCCCTCCCCTCCCCTCCTTCAGTTTATTGTTATTAACTTCTTATTCCTTTATTTTACTTCACATCTGATATGGTTATGTGTGCCTTTGTTCATCACATATTAATTAAATGAATAAAGAGATGCATAGGTAAATAATTATTTTTGGGCAATCTGTAGATTTCCACTACATATGGCATTGCTGTTCCACCAATATGCACCATAGTGGGTTGAGTTTTACTGAAAACTGTTCATTGTGAAATTATGATACATATATAAGGCACGTCAGTAATCATATTTTTATTAAGAAGATATGCCTGAACTATGCTTCAATTATAGATCAAGCAATATTTGATGGTTTGCTGTATATAACTATTACAGAAGCGATGCCACTGCCTCACAAATTTTTAGCCAAAAGTAGTCATCCCAAAGGAAGTACTTTTGCTTACATTTGATTGACAAGCACCTATAGATGACTTGCTCTTTACTTCGGAAACTCAATTGTGCGCATTAATAGTTCTCCCCCTGTTCCAAATTGTAAGTTGTTTTAGTTGCCCTAAATCAAACTTCTCTTGCTTGATATAGTTTATAGAAAAATGCACAAACATCCCACATCAAATTAGATTTATTAGATACACCATGAAGTATATTTGATAGTGCATTCATTTGATATTGTACATGTTAGTATATTTTTCTATAAACTTGGTCAAAGTAAGATAAATTTGTTGGTCAAATGTCAATTGAGCATCCACACCATCATTTCAAATAGAAATATGTATTGTGAATATTGTAAATCGAGTTCCAAATGAGACTCAGATGGAATCACTTGTGTTTAGTCTATTCAATTATTATTTGTAGTAGCCACTTCACATTGTCTCACGAGAAACTGAGTTATCACTTTATTGCCTAGTAGAATGCAGCTTATCAATCTACCTTCAAATGCAGGCAGTTTCTACATGGTGTACAACATTTTGGGCGAGGTGAGTGGAAATCCGTTTCCAAGTATTTTGTCCCCTCTAGGACCCCAGCTCAGCTGGCAAGCCATGCTCAGAAGCATTTCGACAGAATCAAGAAGAATGAAGTGGATGATAAGAGGCAGAGGCATACCATCAATGATGTGAGGCTTGTGAATTGTGATATGAATAATACTTCCCACTCCCATACTGAACCAGGGAAAGGAAAACCAAATGCATCAAGCATCCCACTGCCAGTCCTAACAGAGGGCATGTATATTCTGCATGATCTGACACAAGGAATGCCTAATAATGGGCAAGCGAGTGACAGTCCAAGTAACTTAGTAGGACAGACAACACACTGCAATCATACAATGCAGAGCTTCTTCCAGTTGCAAGGCCCAGGCGCCCCGTCACCAAGAGAGCAGTGGAATGTCCTGCTTGCTCAAAGCAGGACAGAACATTGGACCTGGCCTCGCCGCAAGAGATGTCTTGGTGCAACCACCACTCGTAGGCGCAAGAATAACAAAAGAAAACTCCCCAATGTCCTCACTAGCCAAATCGCACAAGAAGTTTTGCAATTTACACAAGGAAGTGACAGCAGAGCCAAGTTATCATGTGAGATGGTGCCTATCAAAGGGTGCGATCTACGCACAACCATACCGCCATTCTGAAGTTCGGTGGAACCCTGATGCCTGGTAGGGCATGCTTTGAATATGCTCTTCCAGGTGGGTTGGCTAGCAGTGTCAGGCTGAACTTTATTGCCTGCTTTCATAATAAGGAAGTTGTTTATGGCTTCATCAACTCCTGGCCCATGGTGTAATATATGGGAAACCAGCTAATGTTTGCTTTTATATGGTACAATTATGTTATAACTATCTACCGTGGCTTTTGTTTGAAATGTCTATTTGACTGTTGGGTCGCTGATTTTTTTTTTTTAAACCGCTGGGCTGTTGATCTTTCTTTTTTTGTGTTGTTATTATAGTTGATAAGCTGTGCGGCTTGTGTCAAATCGGGTGGTTCACATAGAACTTACAGTCCTAAGTAACTTGTAGACTATGCTGCTGCACTAGTAACTGGTATGAATGTTGTGTCCAAGTGTGCTAATGCCAACCATGCTTATTTGCTAGTCATGATTTTTTTCGCCTTTCTCGATTTCTCTCTTTTATTTTGATTAGATCCCATTTCGAGCATAGAGTTCGGTACGGAACATTAATCATGAGTCCATTCTTCAAATTAGTAGAATGGTTTTCATTCCTTGTACTAGTATTAAATATTTTATTTACGAGGAATGAAGTGAAGTGATGATGCATCATTCTATTGCATTCCACAAACCAACCAAACAACATAAAGCGAGGATGAGGATTGAGTAGATGATGACGGTATTTGAGAAAAAAATCCATACTACATCCAAACATGAGCTTTATTTTTATTGAACACAGAATAATCTGATTTTTCTCTACAAAAGCGGTTTATTACTGGTTACAACATTAGAAATCGAGTTTTGGCCTCTTGTAACACAAAGAACCTTTTCCTTTCCGAAACATTTGAAAGGTTGAAAGCAAAGAACCTTTGCCAAGTGGTGGAAGGAAGGAACCTGTGGGCTTGGCATCTTCTCCTTTTGCCACCTCTTGAGAGGAGAAAGCGTTGGTCTGTGGCATCTACAAAGCCAGCGGGCCTATTCTCCTCTTTCAGTGTGCAGGCGTGCAGCCCACCCCGACCCATCTACAGCTGTCCCCACTGGACGGCCCAGGGAATTTTTCCCCTTACCCTCGCTGACATGCGGGCCATTCAGCTAGGGTTTAAGGTCCTCCTTCCGATTTTTTTTTTTTTTTTTTTTTTTTTGAGAATGTCCTCCTTCCGATTTGACAAGTCAGCCGTTCAACGCCTTGGAAGAGAGACAAGACAAGGCCCCTCGCCCCCGCTACGTGGTCCATTTCCAGTCCAGTCTCCAACAAGGCCGGAGCGAGCGCAGGCGAGCACGCTAATCGATTCCGATTCGCATACGCCTGCCTGCCCGCCGCGCCATGGGCGACGCGCGGAGGCCGCCTCCTCGAGGGCGGGGAGGCGGGGAGTGGCGGCGGCCGCGGGGATGAGGGTGTTCTCGCCCGAGTACTACGCGCTGTGCGCCGGCGGCGGGATGCTCGCGGCGGGCGCCACCCACCTCGCCATCACCCCCGCTCGACGTGCTCAAGGTCAACATGCAGGTGAGTGGATTCTTGCAGTCCTGCGGCGCTGCGGCACCTTAGCACGGGAGGTTGGTTGATCTGCGGCCGTTTGCGCATGGGTTTGTATATACTTGTACCGCGGTTGTAGTTTCCTGATGCTTTGCGAATTTGGGTTTTCCTAGCATTTCTGTTTTAGCTGCGAGCGTGATATGTCAACACTGCAAGTCTGCAATGAAACTTGTACCGCAGAAATGTTTCTGTGGTGAATTGGAGAATCATTTCAGTGCAAAAACTTTGTGAAAGATGTTGAAATCGAAGTAACATGCTTGGCTTTCGAAAGGAACAGAGAATGGAATTGAAGGATAATTGTAGATTTCAAATACTGAAACCAGTTACAATGCAAGCCTTTTGATTATGTACTGTAACGCCTAAGAACTGATGCGGAAAAAAGGGGTGGTTGTTAATTACTTTTCCTTCCTTTGTTTGCCAGGTGAATCCCATGAAGTACAACAGTATATTTTCAGGACTAAATGTTCTTGTTAAAGAAGAGGGACCTTCGTCACTTTGGAGAGGCTGGGGAGGGAAGTTTTTTTGGCTATGGTGTTCAAGGGGCTGCAGGTTTGGCCTCTATGAGTATTTCAAGAAGAGGTACTCTGACATGCTTGTAGACAGCAACAAGAGCACCATATACTTCCTCAGCAGTGCCTCTGCACAAATCATAGCTGATGTTGCTCTGTGTCCGTTTGAATCGGTGAAAGTCCGTGTTCAGACTCAACCCATGTTTGCAAAAAGGTTTGGTTGATGGCTTTCCAAGGGTGTATGCAACTGAAGGCCTGTCTGGGTAAGCTATCATTTATAAGATATATATCGATTGTCTATCCCAATTTGATGCACTCTGCATGTGCTTGAAGATACAAACCTTCATCTACTGTCATGACATGCCTTGTTCTATTGCAGCTTTTACAGGGGCTTTTACCTCTTTGGGGACGGAACCTTCCATGTAATTGAACTTCCCACTATTCTGTACTTATTCTATTTCACAAAATGCTGCTTGATCATAGTATATGATGATAGTTATATGACTTGATGTTGCATTATATCTAACTAGTATTGAATCTTAGCATTTATTTCTTTCCAAAGTTGTTCCATATATGTGTGTAAGAATGAATATGAGCTTCTTTGCCTTCACTGATTTTTCAGACTGAAATACATTTCTTACCCTGGTTATTAAGTCCGAGAACCAATCGCTTCTGCTTCAATATATCTACTGTCAAAATTCTGTCTTTTAAGGTCATGGCATTTCTGCTCAGTGAATTACAAGTCTTAGAATCAGTTTCAGCAACCTGTCCCTGCTTCTAACATCTTGGAAAAGTCCTCTCTGTGCAATGTTTGAATGTTTTTCCCGTTTCTCTACTGTGTCAGTTCATTAATGCATCTTATGCTTTCGAGATAGCATTATTATCTTTCAGATATCTTTCATCTTTTTATTTTTAGGGAACGATATCTCTTATTTACCGTGCTTTCTTCTTATTGTAGTTTCTATGTTTATGTTTTCGCTTTTGAGCATACCGTGGACTTCCTATATCAGAAAGTTATTCAAAAAGAAAAGGAGGACTGCTCAACAATTCAGCAGCTTGGTGCTACTTGTCTGGCTGGTTATGTCTCTGGTGCCATTGGTACTGTTGTTTCAAATCCTGCAGATAATATCGCCTCATCCCTGTACAACAAAAAGGCTGAAAATATCATACATGTAAGTATAGAAATATAAACTTCCAGCCTAAGAAATCATTGTTGTCAAACTCACTGTACCATTTTTCTAATGATCTCATCTTATGCTTTCAGGCTATGAAAAGTATTGGATTTCGCAATTTGTTCACAAGAAGCCTGCCCATTCGGATCACCCTTGTTGGACCCGGTCATAACCATGCAGTGGTTCTTCTACGATACTATCAAGATATTGACTGGATTGTAAGTCTACTGTTTCCCTGTTAGCTACAGTGTATTCCTGTTTTATAAAATGAATAAGTATGGTTTGAAAATCATACAAGTGGATTTTAGTTTTACAATACCGAACTATTTCATGGATCAAGCTTGATGTGACACTATATGATTATAAAATGACCTGTATAGATGATAGCTTTTTAAATTGGTAAAAGATGAAATTTAGTTGACTAAGAACATGAGTATCATATAATTGCATTTTAGATTGATAAAATGATGAAAATGTGTTGAAATGAAGAGTATCATATATCTGTTAGCTGGTGTTTGGTTTGTCTACATGAGCACCATATTTCTTCTTTCACCAGTGTGTTTGGCTATGCATTGATATTGATAATAAAGAAGTGCCTGCTGCCTCTTCCTATATGGTTTGCCAATGTTTCTCTTGATTGGCGCTTCCAGTGTCCACTGCTGCTAAAACTGTTCTGAAGGCTTTTTGTGAAATTTTGTGTGTTGTGTGTCTTTGGGGGAGAGTTATGTACACCAAAAAGAGTTCACATATGACATTTTTTTTGATAATTCATATGGCAATATCCATTTATGTTTTATTGGCATGCTGCATTGCTTGAATTCCTGATACATTTCTGTAATAACTTTATTAAGACTGTAATTCTGCTCATTTCAGGCCACCGAGTGGAGGGCTTCCGCGGGAACTGGAAGAAGTTAACATATAATCTGACCAGTTTGAGATAGGCCTCTCTATGCACTTTTTGGCATCATACGGATGAGTATTTTTCTACGGTTCTGACTTGCTTAGGTAGGATTATGATTGGTAGTTTCAGCCTTTCAGGGGAGAGCCAACTGACCCGATTACATCATGTGTAAGATTTCTGTGTATCGTGTTCTATGTTTTTCCACGTCTTAAACAAACCTTGAGCTTCAGCACCCCTCCAGGTACAGCATTGTGGCCAGATGGTGCTCTAGTAAGTGCATCCCTTATACTCTTTATTTTGTAAGACTTGATGTATGAGAAGAATGCACTTCTGATGTATATACACCTTGACTGTAAATAATCCCTTTGAAGGACCGAAATTTGAAGTAGAATTATGTGTGTCACATGGTTGATATTTCCTGAAGGTATTCATCTTTACCTTGTACTCCGAAACGCCATTGAAAAGTTGACTGGAGGAGTATGTTCAGATTCAGTGGCAATGCCAACTGGCTCATTGCATAAACTTTCTTTACTACCTTTGCATTTTTTTGGGCCAAACCTTCTCTCGTTTATTGCAACCATAGTATTCATGGTTTGTTGCAAGAATTCATACAGCTTTCTCAAGCAAATTGAAAACAAAATGCAGAAGGATATATGTACCCCATGCCTTATTAGCCACTAGGCAGTCGTTTAGTCCTTTTCTTATTACAGTCCCAGTGCAGGAATGAAATAATTTACAATCACGAGCTGTAGGAACAAGATTTCTGAAGCTACTTCTGGGGAAACTTCACGTCCGGGTTGCGCATCGGCTTGAGCCACATGTCAGCCATCACCCTCGACGACATGCTCCACAGCACTTCATTCCCGGCCTTCCCAGCCACCGTGGCCCGGTTCTTCCTGCCGGCCTTGCCCAGCCCGTAGGCGACGAGCCAGTGCATCGCCGTAAGCCGCTGCTTCTCGCCGTCCCACATGTTGCGCCGGTCCGGCGACTTCAGGCGCATGCCTCCGAGGTGCAGGTTTGCCACCTTGAACCTCGGCTCGTCGTCCCCGCTGCCGCCGGCCCGCACGGCCTGGATGATCACGACTGAGGGTGCACCCACGGCCTCGTAACGGCGCAGGGGTCCCTCAGCTGGACCACCACGAGCAAAGTGACGGCGTCCACGCCGGCGCAGGCGGTGACCCACTCCTCCGGTGGCACGGCGGCGTCCAGAAGGTGCCCGGCCTGCGCCGTCTCTGGCGACACCTCGAACGGCGCCTGCTCGTCGCTCATGCCGGCCTGGACCTTGAGCGCTTCGATGGCCATCGTCTCTATCTTCTGCAGCGAGAACGCCAGGATCTCGTCGACGGTCACCGGCTCCTCCTGGGCGTTCCAGATGCCGGTGGCGATCCGTTCCTGGCGCCCGTGGTTCATCGCCACGGACATTGTCCGGAGCAACGAGACGGACTCGGCCGCGCTGGAGCTCGCGACGAGATCCTTGCTCCGTGCGCTGATGATCGCGGAGGCCATGCCCTCGAACGCGATGTGTTCGGCTGTCTTGCCGACGACGTCGTCCATGGAGATGAGCGCGCTCAGCTTCGCGCACAGCGCCTCAGACCCGACCGCGCACAGGCGTTGGAACACATCGGTGCCACCGCCGGGAAGCTTCTGGTCGCGGAGAAGGAACGGCTTGGACAGTTGCATGGCGAGCTTGGGGAGCTCCTTCCGCTCCACCGGGATGTCGAATGGGTTCGTGGCGGCGAGGTAGCCGCCGTCCCGGGTCTGCACGACGGGGCCGAGCCCCTTGCCGAGGTCGGAGATGTAGCACGTGGCGTCGACGCCAGAGCCGGGCTTCGCTCCGGACTTGAGGGAGGACACCTGAGGAGCCGACGACTTGGCGTTGGCGTCGTTATCCTCTCCTTGTTCCATCAGCATCAAGAACTCTCTAGTCACTTCCTCCTCGTCGGGGTCGAGCACCGCGAGTGCCTCGTCCTCCTGCCGCTCCGGCGACTTGGCGCCGGCGGCCTCCAGCACGTCTCCGTGCATCATATTCTCGAGGGCCTTGATCTGGTTGGTGATCGCCTCGAGTTCGTTCATGCGCCACGTGTGCGCGCTGTCGAGCACTACCTCCTTGACCACCTCGTCGCCGGCAGCCGCTGAAGGATCCTCCTCCTCCTTCTCCTCCTCTTCCACCTCCCCTGTTTCTTTCTTGTCGTCAGCCTCTTCTTTCGGTTCATCCTCCTTTTCTTCTTGCACCTCTACGCCCTTGTCGACGATGTCGAACTCGAACTCCGGGAACTCCGAGTCATCGGCTTTCGCGTCCTCGGGCACGCGCTCCGGCTCTTTCTGCTGCTCCTGTTTGACCACGGCCACCACCGGGCTCGGCTCATCGAGCTTGAAATCGTCAATGCCCACCAAGTCCGGCGATGGCGCGCCCTTGGGCGGTATCAGCGCCAGCTCCGAGCGCACCACCTTCGGGCTCGTGATGCTGAACGACGACTTGCCATGCTTCCGAGCAAACGAGGAGGAGGACGAAGAGGAGCCAGTTTTGCCTGCAACGGCCGGTTGGCTGTACAGCCCGACGCCTCCGTCATCCATGATCTGGAACGCCAGCTTGACGACGAGCTCGCCGCCCTTGGCCTTGCCGGCGAGCGGGAACGCCATGTCCCACTGCCTGACGCGATCCCCTTGCTGGCTCCTTTCCGCGGACTCCTTCACGAGGAGGCTCAAGTCCACGGCACTCCGGCCCATGTCGAGCTCCGGCGCCTCCACGGCGACCGCAGATACGAGGAACACGCGGGGCTCGAACTTGAGCGGCTTACCCGTGGCGCCGCCACCGGTGCAGTAGAGGTTGCACCGGACGAAGAGCGTCTCCTCGAAGTCGGCCGCACCCTGGTGCACGCGCGACGGCATGGTCTGCACGGCGCCGTCGCGCGTCTCCTTCTTGCGCACGGCCACCGCGAGGCGCAGCCCGTTCATGGACGTGGGCAGGCCCTCCGCGGCCACCACCTCCACGGAGAAGAGGCAGCCCATCCGCTGCATGCCGATGCGCGACAACGCGCGGATCGGCTTCCATCCCCGAATGCCCTTCTTCTCCACGGTCGGCGACGTTGTCACCGCGGCGAAGCTCTGGCTCTTGGACGGCAGCGCAGCGCCGACGTCGTCGTAGTCGTCGTCGTCGTCGTCCTCAGCGTTCGTTCTTGTCGAGCTTAGGCCTCGACCGGAACGGCGACATGGACAGGCGGCGGGGAGCGGGCGCGCCGAGCCCGCGGCGCGGACAGCTTCAGCACCGCCTGCATTGCCGCCGTTGTCGCCGGCCGAGCGAGGGAGCGCGAGCGAGGCGGTGCGGCGCCTGTTGTGCGCCTGGTAGAGCGTGTGGCTGAGCGCGTCGAGCTCACTGAGGATTTGGTCATTGGACTTGCCGTCGTCGGCCATGGCGATGCACCAGCGCTCAACCTCACTGGCGGCTGTTGGTAGCTTGCCAAGTTCGTCAAGCCAAGATGCAAGCAAAGTCTGTCGAGTGGATAAGTGAGGGAGTGGAGGGGACGACGGTGAAGTGTGTGGCCTGGCTGGATGAGAGGGAGGACGTTGACGGGCGCCATGGTTGGTGACAGTTTTGGAAGGATTTGGAAGGAGCGGATGGAGGAGAAGAGGCGGGCAAACTTGTGGTGTTCATGTGGCCGTTGGTTTGGCGCCAAATGTTGATCCCGCTTATATGCCGCTGGATGGATAGTTGGATTCCTTGTGCTGTGAATGACACATCGGCACACACACACGAGTTACAAGATAATGTGTGGATGATATGTGGCAGTCCACGTGGCATGCTGGATTAACAGACGTGATCGCGAATCTACTGCTACAGTCAACGCCATAGAACATACTACACTCTTTCTAGCCCTTTTTTTTTATCCAGGGAAGTGAAGTGCTACGCTCAATACATTGGCAGCTTCGAAAGGGAACAAAAAAAACGGGCCCAAAAAGAACTGAAGGAGTGGCAACTGAAAAAGTACTATTCTGAGGCCAACTTAAGAGTATCTCCGAAGAGTCTTTCAAGCCCACTCTCTCAATTATCATCTGAGAGTTATTTGCATAAACATCGTTTGCTGTACCTTTCCACTTTCCAACAGTTTTTTTCATTCTTGCTTTTTTTAAAAAATCTTTGGCTAGCAAGAAATCTAGAATAGAACATGACTATGTTTTGATAACCAAATAAACAAGTTGTTGGAGAATATTGTTTCATCAAAATATGCATATTAATTAGGAAGGATAGAGAGTCTCTTGGGAGTTGCTCTGAACTCTCACAATTTAGATTTATCATCACTCATTATTGACTTGAATTATCGCACATGAAGGACATGTGTTTTTATTGTTTATTACATCACAATATAGATTAATATCACAAACATTATATGAAAACACTAGTTCAAATGAACATATATAAGGTTGGCAGATACCCACAGAATGAAACTATTACAACCCAAGTGCCAGCTATTGCTTGAATTCTCCTGCTCTTCCTGGCTGCCTTCGGTGCTCGTCCCGCAAACCCCCGTCTCTGATCGGCAGACGCTGTTATGACCGGCATCCAGATATCAGATGTGCTGCTCAGGAGAGACTTCACCTCTGGATCTGAGGCCATGGCAGATGATATCATCTTGTCGACGTTATCAAGCCTCGATGATAGCTTGTCCAGCTCTGCAGCTATTTCTAGCTAAAGAAGGCCAAATGGGAGCTGATGAGACAATTCATAATTATGTATGTTTGAGACAACGACTAAACATGATAAGAGCATCTGCATTTACCTCACTGAGATCCTTAGGTGCCTGCTCTGGTACCTTGGTGACTTCTAATCCTAATGCTTTCGATCTTAGCACGCAACTCTACTTCTTCCTGATTGCTCATTGACTCCACCTACATTTTGAAAAAAAAATCAAATACCATTGTTCAATAATCAGCCAACAGATACAAGTTTTTCTGCCTTTCTGCTACATAAGTTTCAAAATATGAAACCGAAAAGAATAGTTTCCAACTGAACAGACCAGGATTCAGTTTGAAAGATAATGAATGAAAAACAAATCTGAAATGTCAGTGGTAGCAAAATAGCACATGGCAACCACCGCTATAACAATATACCAGAGCATTGTTCTTTATGTATTATGCAAATTAATGCAAGCACAATACAGAACAGATAAAAACCACCCATTATCATAGATGATACTAATATGTAATGAGTCCAGTTCAGCATTTCTCACAAGTTTCAACAAACACTTTAGATAGCCAAGGGTTCAATTCTCTGCCTTAGTGTATGGTGCCAGTATGGGTGGGACTTTCCTAAGACCAGCTTCCAATACAAAATAGTTCTCTATAAGGTGTGAATGGACAGTAGTGGCAAAGTGGCTCCAACAATGTTTGCATTTTTCCTAAAAGGATTATTGTTATGCTCCTTGTTGAGTGATCTGGCAAAACTAAATGGCAGATGTCCCTAGTTGTTTTCAGCCAAGACTGGCTTCAGATACAAACTGTCAAGATCAACTAAGCTGGCTCTACCTTGCCACTGGCGGAAGCAAGGGAAACAGCACAAGTATGATTCCGATTATTCCTATTTTGAGTCACAGACAGAAACAAAAGTTATCATGTAAAAGTTATCATGTGTGTCCCTGTTTTGTCTTGTCACGGCACAAGCACCATGCACACATTTGAAAGGCTGATAGGAAAAGATGATTGTTTAGAAACTACAAGGAGCTAGGAACCGAAAGGGATTACACGCCGGAAATCTAGGAGTAACCAGATGAGCATGCCATTAACAGATTCATGCTAGCATGCCCCTTGAGCTATGCATTAGAGATGCTAACCTACCGCAACGCCCTGATGTGGCGATATGAGAAGCTAATTTGGATGCAAATTTTAGTATAGACGATAATAAAGCAGTAGTTTGATTCTTTCTCTAATCGAGATCGAGGAAACAAAAACTGTGGTACGACGAAACGCCGCAACGCTCCAAATCTGCAAAATTAGTGCGGCCGCACGGAAAATCCCCCCCAGATCAGCGGCCATGGAAGAACTGAATCGATTGGCGGATCGGGAGGCAGAGGCTGCGTACCTGCTGGAGAAGGTCGCTGAGGAGCTGGAACAGCGGCACGTCCGGCTTGGACCCGTCCGCCCATCGACTCGCCGTGCTCGAAACCTTGGGTTCCTCGGAGGAATACGCGCTCCGCTCTTGCCCTGCCCGCTCGCTGGTGTTGCCGTGCGCCGGTTGGGGATTTGCCGGGCGGGGCTGGATCGATCGGCAGGGAGGGGGAGCTGTGGCTGGCGCCCCGTGATTCGTTCGTTCGGGATTCAGGAAGACGAAGAGCGAGCCGAGCGGTGCGGTGCGTGGGCGGATTAGGCCCGAGTTCTCGTTGGGCTTTCCCAAGGATGAGTGCCAGCCCGTTATGTTTCCGACACGGGTAGTGTGAAGCCCAGTTTGTCGGGTGCAATGGGCTTGTCGTGCGAACCAAGGACCGCGCCATGGCCCATGGCCCAGGTTATCTGATGCGCATCACGCAGCGGGCACACCCGAACACGTCCACGTCCGCTTCTTGTTGGGCGCGTGGGATTCCGCGGAAAAGCACCGTTACAACAGGCATTGCGGTGATCCGGAAGCAACCGCTCGCTTTGGGGATCCCAGGATGCAGGCGCACGGTCAGGGTCGGTCTCGGTCCGTCGGTGGCGTCTGGTGGCTGCGGGGCGGGGTGGGAGAGAAGAGAGGTGGCCGCCTGCCCGGGTCCCGGGTTCGCTTGGCTCCCTCCCGGTCCCGGTCCCGGTCCCGGTCGCGGTGGGAGTTGGGACGAGGTCATCACGCTCAAGTGCTGAACCGACGACGCGCAAGCAGAAAGAAAGGAGAACAACTCGGTCCTGCAATGGTAGTAGGCACGCAGACGCAGACGCGGCGAAATGCTTGGCGGGAGTCAACAAAAGAATGTGACGCAACTGATGAGACCATGGGCGGAGGGTTTCTATGACTGTCATTTCTTTTTCTGTTTGACTTCCATTGTTTTTTAGGCTGCGTTTGAATTGAATCTATCCAGATTTTCATTAGCGAGTAGGAGCTAGGTTCGCTCAGTTTTAAGATTGTAAAACTTGGCTCGTGCAGAAGGTGGATGTTTGGAGACCATTCCAGCTTCTTCAAGCTAGATTGCGAAATTTGATAAGATTTAATAAGTATTAAAAAAAAAAAAAGTTGAACACATATGTCGTTGAGTAAAAGTATTGGACAACTGTGAAGGCATTTCATATACTAAGGATGCATGTGGTCTAGAAAACAGGTTCTGAGGAGCTTCTTCCATTATTTTTCATCTCTAGCCATTTCCTTTTAAGCTTTCATGGATACTTTTTTTTTTTTGAGAATAGCTTTCATGGATACTAATAGTATAAAATAAAATAAAAATGATCATTAATTAACAGCATTTCCAAATCCCATGCGGGCCATGCCCCAACGGTTGGGACTCCAGTACTCCACTGAACCTAGGCCTGCCGCGTGGCGCACGTACGGTCGCTAGCTGGCGCTGGGTCCGGGCGTCCGGCAGCGGCAAAGCGATGCCTTTGCCTTGCCGCGCGACGTGCCGGCCGGCGTCCCGCGTCCGTGGTCCGTGTAGAACTGTAGGTCAGGTCACGCCGCAGCCAAGCAATCGTATCGCTTGCTTCCGGGCCCACTTTTCGCAGCGGCGTGCTCCGCCTGGTCGGTAACTGGCAGGCATGCAGCGGGCGGTTGCATTCTGCGCCTCACTGCGTGGGGCGCAGGCGCACGACGGCGCACACGGTCACGACCGGCACGAGCACGGCACGGCACGCCGGATAGCCCAGCGGGCGGGGCACCAGCTGACGTGCGGCGCTTGCCTGAATCCACGTTTCCACGAGAGGCGAAGCTTCAGTGACGCTAGCTAGGGCGGGCGGAAGTATCCATGGCGTTACCTCTAGCAGCCTGCTGGAATGGTAGTAGACAGCGAGTTGATATGTTCGTTCTTTAATTTTCTTTTTTGATTCGACAGTAAACGTTTCTTTAATTTTTCCTTTTGACTAGTCATTGAACGTGAAGGATGCTCATGTAAAGGTTGCTAAGTTCATTTCATTCGTTACTATGTTTATTAAGATGAGTCACCTAGCATATCAGAGCTGAAGCTTTAGCAAAGGTTCTTTAAAAGATTAACGACTCTTCCCTTGGGATTTTTAGATTATTCCCTTTATTACAAAGGAGGGAAAGGCTGAAAGTGTACATGTATATGCAAATTATTGTACTTTTTATGAGGTAGAATACACCCCACAAGATAGTTTGTATTTGTATATTTACTCATTTTATAATGGGTGACATATTGTGCGTGATTTTTGACAAAGGAAAACGTATGGTATATAAATGTCAATAATGGTATTGCCTAAAGAGGGGTTAGAGTTGTTGGGGGCGTGTTTGGTTGGCTACCACACCACACTTCCTATGCCCCAAGCGTGAGGTCGCAATTTAGTTCGTTGCCACGTTCGCAACATGCCAAAGGAAAAGCACAACATACTAGTTCCGCCACACTCGCGCAAAAAAGTTTGGTGCTAGAATGATGCGCCAGATGTTTACGGCGTCGTCGCGGCAACCAGCTAAATAGACCCTTAGCTACGAAGCTATGCAACTTTACGTAGCTAAACTTAGAAGCTTAAGGGCTTGTTTAGTATGTGACTAAAAAACTTGTCATTGGTCATGCCCAGATTTTTCAGTAATTGTTTGATTCGCTACCATGACTATAACCTGCCACACTTTTTACCACCCGCGCCACATGTAGTCGTTTTTCATATCAAATTTTGGCATAAGTGTGGCTTCGATTTTTACTCATCGCATTTTCTGTGGCAGCAACAATTTGCCGAAGGTCAAGCATGACAAACTAGAGCACCGACCAAACAAAGCCTTAAAACTCGTTTACTCAAAAAAGATTACCACTCCATTCTTTTCAAAATTATGAAGTCTAGCCTTGTCCTGTCCTATATAAGCATTTCTATCTGTAATCTTCAAACCTTATAGGTACAGTCCAACTTACATGATAGCTCAACCTTCAATATTAGACAACAGACCCAGGTAATTTGTGCCCTCCAACTACCAAAATGGAACAAATTTGCTCCTCTTCGTTGGTTTCAAATGCGGTTTATTTTGACAATGATAGAAACCTAATAAAATTCATAAACATTTTATCTTAAAAACATATGAACTATTACAAAATGTTCCCTACCTACTCCGTATTCATAGCCGTGCTTTCGTCTTTTTTTATTTAAAACAAATTAGGCCCATGAATTTTTTTTTTTAGAAGAAAACGGATGGTAGTTTGTTTTGTCGTTTAAAAAGAAAACAATCATGAATGTTTAGAAAGCATTCAAGTTTTTCAGTAATATTAGAAAATAGAAAGACCAACATTGGGATCAGCTTTGGAGCTGAAAAAGGTACTTTATCTTTTCTATAATTTCGTATAATTCAACATGATGTGAATTTCATACGTGAATCCTTCTTACGCTGAACTCCAAAACATAAACATTGTGGCGTGGGACTAAATGGTTTTATAGGAACATATTGATTAAAAATAGTAGTGTTTGGTTTTGGATAAAACTAAAAATGGAGGAAGTACCGAGAACAGTACTCATATTTTTTTTTCTATATACAATTGATATGGTGAGCTGTAACAAGCGAAGTCGAAGATCGTCCGTGGGAATTAGTTGTTTGTCTAAACACGTAACTATCACAACTCATGAAACTGTTTAGCCTATTTTTACTACGAAAAGCACGTAGAAGAAATGCGCCAATGCCAGAAGAAGCAAGAACATTTTCGATAAGTTGGTCGCAAAAAAAAAAAAACATTTTCGATAAACTCTTTTAAAAAACTACAACCAAATTTACTAATAGCACTAAAGCCATATCTTGTTCCTATGAATTGAGAGGAACTGGAATATGATTTATTTATTGATAAAATGAAAAATATTTTTAGATATTGGTTTCGTTCGGATCCAAACAAACTCTAAAAAGTCATGGCACTCACCACAAACATGCCCGCTTGTGTATGAAGCACCAAAATGAACAGACATGTAATAATACCTTAGTAAAGGGAACAAATTGCACTAGACGAACAACAAATTGTCAGGACATTGAGAGCACACGTTATATATTTTTTTTTGAATAGGTCACACGTTATAATTAGATCGTCCGTTTAATAACGATATTTATAATACAAAATCCCAAACGAAATCAATTTGAATTAAACGACAAACGTAAACGTTCTAAAAAAAAATAAACAGATAAAAGGGGAAATGGTATGCCTTTTGGCCGTTGCTTCGTAGCGCACCCCACCAGAAGGCGTCCCATGGCGGCACAGCCCGTGCTGTCCATCCACGACACGCAACCCCTCCTGCTCGATCTGAGCCGTCCGTAGCCCGCGGCCCCTGATCCAGCCGTCGGCCTCCCTCCCAGCCTCCCTTTATATACCCGCGCACCCCTCTTCCCCGCCCTTCCTAGACTACGCCGTCTCTTTCTTCCTCCTCTCTCCCTTCCACCTCCTCTTCCTCCCCAAATTCGGATCAAACGAACTCGTAAAATAATCTCAGAAAACACACGGTTAACGGGATCGAAGGGATTAAAAAGAAAACGTTCCGATCCTGTGATCAGGTCTCGGGGCTAATCGTGTGATTTTTTTGGGTGTTTGGGCTTGTGATTTAGTGTTAGGGGTTTCGGATCTGGAGGATTAGTTCTCCCGACTTCCGAGTCAGAGCACCATGAATGAGCAGATGATGATGCGACCGCCGGCGCCGCTGCCGTTCCACCAGATGTGGGCGGCGGTGCCGGTGCCGGCGGCGGCTCCCCGCCGGCGATGGAGCCTCCGGTGGCGGGGTTCAAGCCGGCGCGGCAGGCGTGGAAGCGGGCGGCGCGGACGCCCTGGAAGCGCAAGGCCCAGCCGCCGGCGTCGGTCGGCGCGAGGTGGGGCGGCGCGGCGGCCCCGCGCAACACGACGTCGTTCCTGATCCGTGCGAAGCGGGCCGGGGGGCGTGGCGTCGCTGGTGTCGCCGTACCCCGTGACGCCAGCGGTGCTCCCGACGCCGGTCCTGTCGCCGGCGCGGGAGGTGCTGGTGGAGATGGCCAAGGAGGCGTGGGGCGTGGACGGGTACGGGTCCATGAAGGGCCTCATCCGCCTCCGCGCCGACGCCGGGGACGCCGCCGGCGAGGACTCGGGCTCCGGCGAGAGCGACGTGGAGGAGCACGTCGAGGTGGAGCGCCGCCTGGACCACGACCTCAGCCGCTTCGAGATGGTCCACCTCCCGGCCGCGGTGGCCGCCCTGGGCGGCGGCCAGGACGACGACGACGAGGACGAGGAGGCCCGCGCCGCGAGGCTGGAGGAGGAGAACCTGACCCTTCGGGAGCGCCTCTTCCTGATGGAGCGCGACATGGACGACCTCCGCCGCCGGCTCCTGGCCGTCGAGGAGCTCTGCCGAGACCGCCACAGCGACGGCTGCGTGGTGGACGCCGCCACTGCCTCCGCCGACGAGGCAGTGCTCTCTGAGAGCGCGGCCGCCGTCGCCGGCGAGGAGGCGGACACGGTGGACGCCATGGCCATGGGAAGTGAAAGCATACAGTACCTGCTACCTGACCAGACAAGGCCCTCTCGGCCGTACTACTACTGAAACTGTACATACGGTTTCCATTTCCCTGTGCAGATGTCGCTGTGAAGAGTAGGAAGAAGGCAGCAGCAGCTTAGAAAGCTTTTAGATCGAGTTACTCTTCGTTCGTTGCATCTTGTTAGTTTGATGATATCGTCTAGCTTGATTTCATTTCATGTTCTTGTAGAAAGGATCAATCAGTCAGGAACGAGGACGACGGTGGAATGTGCGGGGAGGAACACGAGATCCTCCTGCTGACGTCCAGTCAAGAACCTCAATCCCCAAACTCTTGCCAGCTTTTCTTTTAGTGCAGCCAGTAACCTGTTGTTTTGTTTGTCATCAAGAAAATTGTTATTCCGACATGTTCTTTGTTTCGTATCATCTCTCTCTGCGTGTGATTGATATTCCGATTGTTCGGTGATTGGGTAGGGTAGGTAGATGCGCGGTGGCGCCGGACTGGAGCACCTCTCTCTGCATCCGATTGAGGATTGACACGGAACCAATCGGTTTAGTTGTTCGTGTCCGGTGTGCTGTGCCCCAAGCCTTTCAGAGTGCTGCAGTTGCGGGTTGCCGGTTGGGTGGTGAATGGTGATCGATCGATGAATTCAATGCCCATCCATCCGGTTGGATTTGCTAGTGGGGTAAAGCGAGGGGCAGCTTGTGCCGTGCAGCCCGGCAGCTTGCAACTACTACTACGTGCAGCCCGGCACCGGATGGCTAGCGGGCGAAAATGGGCGACGGACGCCCTCCCCGGGCGTTCCGAGGGAGAGAACCGACCGGAGGAGAAGTGTATGGCCGTGGCAAAGCGAGAGGTGAGGGAGAATATAGCATCGCATCGGGAAAGCCGTTGGCTGGCTCGAGGAAGATGCTGAAAGCTCTGACTCGCCTTGGAGGCCCCCGGGGCCTTCGTATTTTCTTTTTTTTTCTTTTCTTTTATAAAGGAAAACCTTTGAATATTCCGCTTGGCTTTCTATTTGTTTTCCTTCTCTCAGCGCTGCTAAGATTCGGCGCAAAAGATTACCGACTTAGTTTATTTTGTTCAGTCATTAGTATAAAATAAAAAGAACTCGCTTGGTCCTGGTCAGAACTCGGAACACACCTTGACAACCCCAAAACGACTCGATGACCAGTCCAAATGGAACGATCGTAGTAGAACGGCACGAAGCATGAGCCAGATCGGTGGTAGCAGCCCAGATCACACAGCAGACAGCACAGCGTGCCCCTGCACCAAACGAAACCAGTCATCATAATGTTCATGTGCCGAGCGAGCGCGCGTGGCCGTTGATGCGACCCAAACTCCAAACGGCTCGCTCGATCGTATGTGCCCCGTACGTGCGCGCGTGGCCGTTGATGCGATCCAGACTCCAAACGGCTCGATCGATCGTCGGCTCACCGACGGACGACGACAGGAACCGAGCGGCATGGAGATGGGCGCGCGACCGCACTAAACGTAGTAGAGTATAGCTTGTGTGTGAGACTAATCGCCAGGCCCACACCCACCCTCCTATTGATTTTGATCGACTCGGTTGTCCATTCCCAAGAGGGGACGTGACGTAGCAGATTGCCAAAACTATGGGCTGCACCTGCACCACCACCTCGTCTTCTCTCCTCTTCCTCGGATAGAATAGAGATAGAGATCAGCACAAGCACAACGCCCAGCCTAGCCATCTCAATTCCTGAGTTTTTGGTATCCTGCAAAGTGCAATCCAAAGCAGCCCTAACAGGTTTTTGGCGTGCATGAAGATTTTGGAACTGCTTTGGATCGACATCAGCAGTCAGCACGTACCTACAACCTAGCAAGAAAATCCTGTCCTGCCACAGCAGAAAAAATAAAATACGACATGGCCTGTATTTCTCTTTCAAAGCGATCGTATATACTCCTAGATATAGAGTGCATGGAGCGCACATTATCAGTACTAGGGTCGAAGCGATGATGTAACGATGCAACAGTAGATGTGAAGTACAGAGTTGACCTTGCAACCTGTTGCTTTTCTTCTATAATAAACTATTATAGCCCTCGCCTTTTGTCACCGAAGGCAGTAAGATAAGCATCTTATTCTCGATCTTTTGTTATTTTGTTTGTGATATTGCAATATCAGCGCGACATCCCGTTTACAGTAAACCTACCTGCTGTCGAGCTGTGGCTGGGCGCAGGAAGATGTATCAACCTGCCCTGCCAACCTGCCGCACAACGGAGCCTTTCCAAGCTTCCAAACTTGGTGGTAGAACAAATGCTGGAAGCAACCTGTCTGTCCTGCCAATTATTCTGCTCCAAATTAAGGTATTTATGCATTTTGGATGTAACTGAAGAATGAATCCCATTTGTTGAGGTCAGAGGTCTCAACGCCACGCTATGTTATTTAAGCAGATTTGCCACGCTGGTCTCTCTTTATCATCCTGGCGACACAAGCAAACGGGGCTGGCTTAGAGAAGTAGGGAATAAAAGTCAAGCTATATAAGGAGGCAGGCCTTACTTGCACATGTGGCAATGCGTGTACAAAATAATGCGTTGGTGCAGTCAAGCACGATTTGTACGTCTTCCAACCTGAAGAGCGAGCTCGGTATCTATCTTGAGAGAGATGTCGAGTGCCTTCACAGAATGTGTTAATGCTCCGCTGGAACAAATCAAACAAGTCGTTGAACTAACTATAATGATTCAGCAAGGGGTTGTAGTTGTACATTAATTCGAAACACATCAGAGACCTAGACACCAGACAAGCTGTGTCCCAATAAATACAAGTTTACATCAGTTACCTTGAAATATAGGTGACTCCCGTTTCTCCGATTTTCTTTACAGTATCAATTGTCACATTTCCAGATGCCTGCAGAAAACAAATATATTACTACCATCCTAAAAAAAATGTTACTACCCTTCAGCACCAAATCTGCCAATAACAGAGAGAAACAATCGCTTTCAACAAAACAACATCACCACTACCACTATATCATATAAGAACTGTAAGCTTTGCAAAGTTGAATTGGCATACCTCAGTCTCGAATCTACCATTTATCAACTGAACTGCATCTTTAAGCATTGAAACATCTACATCCCCATTTGCAAGAGGAACAACCATATTGTCCAACATTATACGGGTTAATGAAGTTTTGTTCTCAGCAGCATACTTCAACAAATCATTCACTTCTTCAATTGTCCTTGTCTCGACCTAATTTATTAAAAAAAAGGCATATGTTAAGAATCATGATTTTCTATGGGAACATGTGGACATATAGCTGAATAAAACACCAAAGAAACCAAATCAGTCTAAACAAAGAAGGTGAACGCAAAAAAATATTAACACCTAGACAAATAGGTTTGTCCTTTTCAACATGCGTGCCAGTAAAAAGTACCTACCTCAACGGGAATTTTGAGTTTTTCCTTCTGCAGGAATTGATCAACAGATTTCATTGCATTTGCAATCCCACCAGCAACAGAAATATGATTATCTTTTATCATAACCATATCAAATAAACCAAGCCTGTGGTTCTTTCCACCACCAATCAGTACCTACATGAGACGAAGGGCAAGCGAAATTGCAATATGAGGACTAAAGGAAACAGCCCGAAGAGATGAACAGTAACAAGACACAAAAAGGTATGCTTACTGCCCACTTGTCAATCAGACGTAAACCTGGGGCGGTTTTCCTTGTTTCCAAGATGCATGCTGGATGGGCAGCATCAGACATAGCCTGGACAGAACAACAACAAAAGCTTTACTGGCATATCAAATGAAAATGATGTTATTGAAAAGGATAGAAGGATTGTGAAATATAAAATCTGAAGGACTAGCATTTGACAGCTATTGTGGCTATGAAAAAACAACAACAATATCAGGTGTAAGTTCCAAGACAACAAAAAAATTTCATGGCTGAAAGTATCCAAATGGCTGGACACTGAATATTATGCATGTGCTGGACATAGCAAGAAAATAATCGACGAACATAGTGACTTTCAAACTATAGCATAGAGAAGGCCCCAGGACTCTAGAACAAACAAGGAGAAAAATTCCATTCCATTTCAGCCAAGGAGCAGCTTAATCATGTAAATAAGGGCAGAAATAACCTTTGTTAGGGTCGCAATGCCACTCATCCGCTGCATGAAATTTAGCACAACCCTTTCAGCAACAATGATGCTCCGGGCACACCCTTGATACAAAGATAGCATTGGGGAAAATGGTTTCACTTAAAAGCATTAAAAACTTCAAAGTTTAAGTAAGATTAACCACATTTTATATGCAATTTACCATATACTTTTCCAAACTGCAATCCTTTATGGACACAATTGCCATCACTTTCAAACCATTCAACCTGCAAATTCGGTCAACAAAGAACACTTAGTATAGTTAACACTGCCTGTAATATCTAGAGAACCAGATCTTTCCCAAAAAAAAACTCAAACGGGAGAAACGATGCAAAGTAGATACCTTCAAAGATGGATCAACCTGGTTAAATATCATATCTGCTAGGCTTATTCCAGCAATGACACCATCTGCTTTAGCAATAAATGTGGCTTCGGCTTCGACATCAGAAGGTATGGTGGCTAAACAGGATACATCTCCTGAAGGTGTTGACAAACAGACCAATGTACATACATTAAAAATGCAAATAGTTTCACATAAAAAATATGAAAACATAACATGCTGCATAGCTTTTTGAGGAATGGCCCAAATGGACAGACTAGTGGTATTAATATTTTAGTTATGATACCCATTGTCTAAAGTCTCAGGAGGAGGAAACTGAGTGGATAAGAAAATGAGAACTAAGAACCTCGTGTTTGAATTAAAAATAGGGACCCATATCGATATTATGATAGAAACACTTAGAGCTTCTAGGGATGTTGAAGGGCATGGACTAGGCAATGCAGACCATGGAGACAGGATATAAATTAACTAACCACAGATCCTTAACCATTCTGTTCATTCTGCCTTGACGTTCATATAATTTTTCTACAGTACATATGCACAAGTAATCAAGAAGAAACCTGAACTGTGCATCCCATTCACAACAAATTGGACAAGAATCGCAGCCTCACATGACCTGTGGCATCCTACTGAAGTGTGCTGATTATTCAATGTGGTAGCGCTGATGTGCACAATAATAAAAGGTTTAAGCACACAGATTGCATTTGTATTTTCGTTTACTACTTGCAATCAGTTGTAGCCTAAAGTGACTGGACAGCATCATCATTTCAGGATATGAAAAACTAACTTGCCTAGTACTCCTTCCTAAGACCCCAGCTCTGCCAGACTGCCACTGCGCTCATTGACAGTGAGATGACCAAACAGCAGCACAGGATCAGATTTTCGCACTAAGCGCCAGCAGTAATACATATCTGGTCGGTGGTTATCACGACATCCACAAGCCCAATTGCGATCACAGCTCCCGCACCATGTAACACCGTAGTGCTAGAGAGCAGCGACTAACAGCTAGGTAGCACTCGTCGATTCCGAATCGCAGGGGAGCGAACAGTAAGCCAGCGTGACGCACCACGTAGCTAGCGCTGCCTACGTACCTCGGTCGCCGGCGTCCTCCGCGAGGGCGAGCGCGATGACGGCCTTGAGGTCGTAGGTGGGGTGCGCCGGCGGCGCCACCGGCGACGCGGGTGCCCGCGCCTCGGTGGACATGGGGGCGGCCCGGGGGCGAGCGGGCAGGCGCAGGCGCAGGAGGCGGGACGGGAGCCGCTGGTGGTCAGAGCACGCCGACGGGTAGGAGAACTGGAGGCTCTGGCGGCGGGCGAGCAGGAAGCGCGCGGGTCTGGGGGCCGGGGCGGTGGCCGTGGGGATCACGGGCATCGCTCGGCGCTCGCAGCCGGCGGGTGGTGTTGGGAGCTGGAACGCGAGCAAGAGGACGAAAGGAAGGAGTGCGGCGAGGCGGAGTGGGGCGCCCGCCGCCTTTTTTGAGTGCGCGCAGCCTGCGTGACGGCGGCGCGGAGGCGGGGGGCCCGCTGAATCGCTGATCCTGTTCCTGTTATGGCACAATCAGGATGCTAATTGTGTTTTGGGCCAATATCTATACCTACCTACTAATAAAAGAGAAAATTTCGTCTCACCTCCTTTTTCACCGGGCTTTTCACCGGGCTTTTTCACCGGGCTTTTCACCTCCTTTTTCTACCGGGCCTTTTTCTGCCTGCCCATCGCCATCTACCAATAATCTGTCTACCTGCCCCTTGCCGCACGTACCTTCACACCCTTCCTTTGTCCAGCCTTCCTGCTCCGTCTAGATTACCGAACACAGTCCAATCTATTAGGACTCCAAATCGTTTCTGCCCCCGTTTGCGTTTGAGTCTGTATAGAATTATTATTAGAACTCCAAGTCCGTGTTCAGAGACTATGCAAGGCATCAATTGGTTTTCTGCAAGCAAGGCAAGGTAGCAAACCGAGATTGAATCAAAATTCACGATCAATCCAAATCAAAACCAAACTTTAGAAAAATCAGCTTATAAAATCACGAATTGACTGAGATCGGACACCAACCAGACATCGCGGCGCCCTCGATCAGCGCGAGGAGCACGCCCTTCTGGCAGCTAGGACGACACACGCAAGGCAAGGAGGCCCTCGGTCGCGGCACTGGCGACGATGGAGTTTCAGGGGTCCTCTTGCGTGCGTAGACCATGGCGCGGTCGAAGGCGGAGAAGAGACCGCCCCAGACGGTGAAGTGGCCGTCCTTTTTTTCTCCCTTGTGTGCGTGAGTTGCTTCCTCTGTACTTTTTTTTTTTTTCTACTTTTAGAGTTTTATTAGTGAAAAACAAATCTATACGTATGATAAAAATAAAAAAGATCAATGACCTGTCTAATCATATTAATTGTGTACAATATTGCAAAGATGTATATAAGGGTGACACGAGATAGAATGATATTTAATTACAATAAGGTTAGCTTAGATAAAATCAAATAAATCAGTTAGGTTTAAGTGACTGCACAATAATATGTCCCGTTGTATAGATAGACACGTTTGATATTAGCATGAGTATTGAAGACATTTGTTATTGTATCGAGTATCGATATCGTATGCTTGCCGCAATTAACGGGCAGGCGTATTTTGCTAGTTTAATCTTAATAAGTGGAATTTGTAACCGCAGTCAGACAGACTATTATCTTGAAAATGAAATGCATTAGCTGCCCACCGGGAATTGTTTCTTTCTTACTCTTGGAACAAACCATAGCGAGTTTGATGAACAAATTAAATCGGTCGGTCGGTAATGCAGATCTGATGGTTTAAGTTTTTTCAGTCCGAATTACAGAACATTTCGTAACAGACTAGAAATTGGCGCGGGCGTTGCCGCTTATGGCCAGTATGACCCGTGGTATTTTTATTTGAAAGTTAATATTTGTTGTGAAATGTTTTCGTTAACTATGTAGGCTTTGTTTCATATATGTAGTTAAATTAATTGTATAAGATTAATGTGGTTAGATAAGATATTTTTTTATATATTTGTGTCATTTTTTTTTTTTTGTCTTACTTTGCATTCAGAGTTAAGGGTGATTGGATGAGTATGGTGGTTAGTTATGCGTCGGTGTAATTGTCGCTATGTTATATTTTATATTTATTATTGGAATGGAGCTATCACATTTTTTTAGGAAAGAGGCTAAAAGTATTTATTAAGTAGTCGAAAGTTTAATGTGATGATATTTTATCATGAAGAGTTACTGAATAATTGGATTTCCTATTGTATGTTTTTTAATTTGATTTTCATATGTACCAAAAAAAAAGAACATAGGAGTAGCTGTACAAGCAAAACTTTCAATTAAAATATGTTCTATTTTGGATCCACTTTGCATAGAATTATTTATGAGGATTTCAACACAATTTGACTTTTTTTGTTTTATGATTTTTCTTTAATTTAGTATGCATTTTTGTAGTGTTACCAAATTTATTCGTATAAAAAAATAGACAAGACAAAATAGAGTTGGGCCAATTTTGGCCCATTAAGGCCCAAGCAGGCCCGAGTGGGGAGGGAGGTCGACCTTGGCTGTGGTGCGATTTGAAAAAACTTCGAGGGCTTGCCCGTTAAATTGCCTGTGAGAAGCCATGGACTACGGGTTGATTTCATATAACTTCGAGGGGTTTTTTGTAAAATGACCGGGACTCGCCCAATCTGGGCCGTCCATCCACCGATCGGACGGCCGAGAGCAGATTTATTCGTATAAAAAAATAGACAAGACAAAATAGAGTTGGGCCAATTTTGGCCCATTAAGGCCCAAGCAGGCCCGAAAGTGGGGAGGGAGGTCGGCCTTGGCTGTGGTGCGATTTGAAAAAACTTCGAGGGCTTGCCCGTTAAATTGCCTGTGAGAAGCCGTGGACTGCGGGTTGATTTCATATAACTTCGAGGGGTTTTTGTAAAATGACCGGGACTCGCCTAATCTGGGCCGTCCATCCAGCCGATCGGACGGCCGAGTGCAGCCAGCGACGTGGCCACGCTGGCTGGCTCTCTTTTGGTGCAGGTATCGTATAAGAGAGATTACGCGGCCAAATTTCCAATGCAACGTTCCGCAAACACACCACTCATTGTACTGTACTGCAATGCAAGTCCAGCCCACCTGTGTTGAAAAAACGAGACACAGAGTGTGAAACGAACACTGAGGCGCGCGACGTGTCCTGCCACCTCAACAAGAGCCAAGATCAAGCCTGCCTGCTATAAATACCTCGGCAGAGCCCTCTTGATTTCTCGATTAGGCCGGGCTTAGCTAAGCTCGCGGTCTGATGGTGTTTGTGCAGGCCATGGCGCTCATCTGCGTGTTGATAATGGGCGGCTGCAGCTCCACCTGCGAGGGACGGCGATGTGAGCGCCTCCTACACTCTGATTTTGCACCTCTGAAATTGTGAATGAGAAACAGACATGTCGTCTTCTCAGATCAGATCGGCTAAAACTGTCGTCTGTGCAGCTCTGCTCCCGTTGTTCCGTGAGGAGAAGCCGCCCATCGCGCTCCAACCGATTCCGTGCTTCCTTCCGCGGTGCCCCAAGAACTAATGCATGTTGTGTCTCTCTTCCTGATGCGCCAATGACTTGAGTATATGCCAGGATGCTTTCTGAATGATGATGATAACTGACACTGTACTGAAACAACACCGTCATGAACAACCGAATAATAATCCAGAGTCATCTGTTGGTGTTTTCCTGCTCCGTTTGTTTCCATCCAGAATTATATGTACTGCTGTAATATCGACGAATAAGTGAACGGCTTCCCCTCATGCTTGCGATCGTAAATAAAGTATGCAAACAAATCTCGCTTAAAAAATAAATAAAGGGGTGTTTGGCTTGAGAATTAAGATGGTCCATCACTTTCTCGTTTCTCTCTCTCTTTTAATTGGATTGATCATCATTATTTTTTCTCGAATAGGGGTGTGTTTAGAGCCCAAAATTTGGGCTTGAAAAAAAACTTTGGCCAAATTTTGGTCCGAAAAACACCGTTCGAATGAAAAAACACAGAAGACATTTTGTTTGTTTGTGGTAAATATTATCCTACCATGACGGAACTAGGCTCAAAAGATTCGATCTCGCAATGTACATCTAAACTGTGCAAATAGTTTTTTTGTTTACCTAAATTTTATACTGACCGGCATGCGTCTTTTGGGTGCATTGAATGTTTTCGATGTGATGAGATGTGATGGGGATGTGATGGGAATGCAGGAAATTTTAGAGAGAAGTTGGGGCTCTAAACACACCCTAGGTAAAAGATTTGTGTATCGTTATAATTTAAAAAAAAATAGTTTAACCATACAAACTATAGCTTTTTATATATATAAAAATGTTGGATTTTATTGATATAGAAGTTTTACAATCAACCCTCTTATTGGACACCCCCGAATAAAAGAAAAAATTACACGTAAGTCCTTTTGCGAGAAGCATCCAACGCCCGTCGCCGCCGTCGACCATCATTGCCACAACACGGAACTTCTCCACCTCCCGCAATGAAGAAAGTAATCCGTAACGAAGCTTACGTGGCATCACATGAGACAGCTTGTTTTGCAAAGGAACGACCTCATTCTTTTTTTCCTTCTATCTTTTGTCCACATCATTAAAAACCTTACGTGACGGTTTGCATCCATATAAAATCATACTCCCTCCATTTCTCTAAAAGGGATTGATCATCATGATATAGTTGGGAGTGATATGATTCTATAAGACCACTTTGTTCTATGAAAATCCATGAATAAAAGTAGTGAAGAAATGGGGGGTTATTTTAGAAGCACGTGACAACGGTTTGCATCCATATAAAATCATACTCCCCTGTGTTCCATTTTGTAAGTCGTTTCTGGACTTTTTTTTAGCGTAGATTAAGGTTAGGTGGAGAGTGACAATTGTGCCCCTACAAATTGGTACGGAGGGAGTACAATAGTTGTGGTCTCACCCACGGAGTACATTGTCCGTAACAAATCATTAGTTTTTTTTTAGGGAAAAACGAATCATTAGTGATTAGATGAAAACAAGGACATGTTTGGTTTATACTGTTTTAAAAGTGACGGGTCTTCATGTACACACAAAGAAAATCACAGGAGAACGTTTTCAGCATGTTACTTTTGAAGTCGTGATGGATTATTTCTTTTTTCTTTTCTTTACTTGCCACTTAGCTTCTAAGTTAGAAGTTCTAGCACTACACTGATATAATTAAAGAACCTTATCGGCTTGTCTCTTCACTTTTTGAAACAATTAAGCTCCAGTCCACTCAAATGAGGTCATTCATTTGGCTCTAGCGGCGCGCCCGCCATTCTCCTCCACCACCGCCACGCTACCGCCGGATTCTCCACTTCTACCATGGCGGGTGGTAATAGATCCGGCCTATTTTTTTTTTTCTTTCACAATCTCACTTGATCCTTTTTCATTATCAGTTATAGCTTTATGGTTCAATCTTAATCCGACATGATTCTTAAATTTACCTAAATTAAATGATCCTTTACCGCCCCAAACCATGGCTCGAATATCCTCCTGGCCGCCGGCCTTCTCACTTCTCCACTAGTTAGGCCTTGTTTAGATGGCTAAAATTGTAACCGAATGTCACATCGTGCAATCGTGAAGACGTTTCGTTTGTTAGTGGTAAATATCATCCTACCATGGAGTAACTAGACTCAAAAGAATCGTCTCGCAATGTACATCTAAACTGTATAATTAGTTATTTTTTTTTTTACCTACATTTAATACTCCAAACATATATCTTTTTGGTGTATTTAATGTGATGTGATGGAGAGAAAGTGGGAAAAAGGTTAGAAATTTTAGCCATCTAAACAAGGCCTTAGTTCAATATTTGGTCTCTAGCTTTATGGAGTAGCAGAGCATGTTTAGTTCTCGTACCCTCAACCAAAAAAAGTGCTACGGTTCCTCGTCACATCAAATCTTTTAACGCATGCATGAAGAGTTAAATCTAGATAAATAAAGAAACTAATTACATAGTTTAATGAAAAGTATGAGACTAATCTTTTTAAGCTTAGTTAGTCCATGGTGGGATAATAATTATCAAATACAAACGAAAAGTGCTACAAAGTACCTCCAACCCAAAATATTTCACCAACTAAACACCCCTGGCAAGCTTGGAATAGAGAATGCAAAACGGAGGAAGGATAGAAAATATAAATAGGTAGAAAACAGTGGATTGAGAAATAAAAAATAATTAAATGTTTGGAACACGGGAATATTAACATGTTTAGTCTTGGTAAGGATTTTCATTCCTCCATTCGTATTATTTATTTACTCTATGTGATAAAAGGAAAGCAAGCCTTTCCATAGAAGAAAAAAATGTCCTTCGTTCTAAACATCATTACATGTAAGCAAAAAAATAAAAATTGAATTCTTTTTCAAAATTCCTATAAAATCATTTAATCCAAACGAATCCTTAGAGAGACCAAACTACTTAGTGTAAAATATCATTTGATTTTTTTACATCAAGTTTCACCACTTTAGCCTTATTCTTCTCGTGCAAAATATCACTTCTTTTATCGTCACTTACTTTCTTAATAAAATTTCTTCAAGAATAACTTAGATTTGACTATGTTTGTACTTTTTTTTTTTTTTTTGAAAAAAGACAACCGGTTAGACTTTGGACGGAAGAGTCGGGAGGACTTACAATTTGGATGGAGTAAGTACTCCCTCCCGTATTAGTAAGGAAGTCATATTGGACAAAAATTTGGGTCAAACATTGGAAATATAAATCATCAATAAGTTTTAAGTTGTTGAGTTCGTAAATGTGAAAATTATAGATTTATCTTAAAAAACACTTTCATAAAAGTATACATATATCATATTTCTATAAAGATTTTTATAATACAATAGGTTAAAGTTATATTTTGAAGATCATGTGCTGCCATAAACAACTTTCTTTACCAATACGGAGGAGTATTATTCGTATTTTTTTTAATAATAAAATATTTGTGGTTGAAAGGTATTTTTTCTTAAAAAAAATAGATGGTACATGTTCGACGAATCATGGATAAACCTGACACGTCAGTCGCCAGCTCAACTAATCTTTCTCCCAACCATACGACATAAACCGCGCGTCAACCAATCCGGCGGCGCAACGTGTTGGGCGGCCGACCTCAGGCCTCCATTTCCCCGGCGGCCCCGAGTCGCCATTGCCTGCCCTCGCTCGCTCGCTCGGCTCGATCGATCCCCCACCCTACCCGACCACAGCGCCCGCCACCAACCCCCGCCTCCTCCGCTACTAAAGCCCGAGCCCGCACGGCCGCACCCGCCACCATGCTCCTCCCCTCCTCAGATCCCACCCGCTCCTCCGGCTCCACCACGCCGCGCGCCTGTCCTCCCCGCGCACCCGCCTGCTCCTCCGCCGCGACTCCTCCCGCTCGCGCGCTCCCCGCCCGTCCGCATGGCGGCCTCGTCCGGCTCCGGCGCCAGCTCCCCTGCCCCGGCGCCGCCTGCTGCCGTGGTGAGTTCCCCGTCCGTCCCCCTCCGGTGCCACTCTAATGTGCTGCGCTGCGGTCAGTCCGCTAATCGTTGTAGTCGTAGCAGTAATATCTTAGGAGTGAGTGAGATGCGTGCGTGCTTCCTGAATCGGATAGGGCGTTCACTCAATACAGTGGGTAGTGACCGTGCCAATTGCCAAATGGGATTGCAGCCCAAAACGGCTTATGTGCTCTCTAGTAAAATCGCAGTGTTTTCTATGCTATAGTACGAGACAATCATCTACTCTGTCTAGTGCTGTGGCATCCAGACCACAACAAAGTTGCCAGTTCTCCTGGACTGCGCAAGGTTTGTCTGACTGCTACCTCTCAAGTGATCAGTACCAATCCGCACAAGTCTGCAGTGTTTATTTCCTGAGACATATACACTGATTTAACTGTTGTTGTTGTGAAGAGAAAATGTTGAAGGCTTAATCTCAGCAAACCGTTCCTTCTGCAGGTGCACAAGTCAAAGATCAAATTCTGCCCTGCTTGTGGAAGTCCGACAAAATTGGCCATACCTGATGGTGATGAGAAGATGAGGGCTGTTTGTTCTTCTTGTGGAAGAGTTCACTACGAGAACCCGAAAATGGTATGTGCTCAACAATAAAAGAAAAATAAAATGATGCATATGCATTTGGATTTGTACTTTAAATCAAGACACTGATTTGCTTGGTTCATAGAGCCAGTGTTTTTCATTCATATATCAAGCGCCTCTGACAAACAGAACTGCTCCATTTTCTTCATACATTTATTTAACTGATTGGTAACAAGGGACTATAACTTTTTTTAAACGTAAACAAGGGACTATAACTAGCAATGATTTTTTTTTTTTTGCTATATATGTGTGACATGTGGCTGTTAATTTCTGTCATTTACATTATATACCATCTGTATAGGTTGTTGGTTGCCTTGTGGAGCATGATAATAAGGTTCTCCTATGCAGAAGAAAGATTGAACCGGCTTATGGTCTTTGGTAAGTTCCCTTTGATGTTTTCCCTTTGATTTTTTTGTTCTGATTTTAGTCTACGCTATAATAGTTAATTTATTTTTATTTTTTTTTTTTTTATTTTGCAACAATTTTTTACTATGTACTCCAAAACAAATGCCTTGTGGAGTACGACAGATGCAGATTTGCAGTATATGTTACTATGTTAGCCCAAACTTTTTGCCTGTACTGTTTAGGATACGACGCCATACTAAATATAGGTTTTCTGCATTGTTTTTATTTTTCTTCTTTGTGCTAGGAGTGGCTCTTTTCTGTTTTCATTTACAAACTCCCTAGCTGATAGGATCATGCTTTTTTTATCTTTTTAATGTGGTACCAATCATTACTGTACAATTTCATGTTCTTTCTGTCAAAACTTTTCTTAGTCTTGCTCACCATGAACTTATTTTTTAATTATTATTGAACATAGCAATCATGTACTGCTGTCCTCCAGTTTGATCAAGGTTACATTAACAGGACACTTCCTGCTGGTTATTTAGAGGTGGGGGAGTCTACTGCTGAAGGAGCCTCTAGAGAAACATTGGAAGAAGCTTGTGCAGATGTAGAGATAATCTCACCTTTTGCTCAGTTGGATATTCCACTGATTGGCCAAGTGAGTAAAAAATTTGGCATAGTAACAAAGTTATAAGTTACTCCGTCCACTACTTAGTTGATTATCTTTGTATTACGATGAGATGCAGTAGAGTTACATTATTTTCCGAGCAAGACTGAAGACCCCCAACTTTTCACCTGGACCGAGTCGCTAGAATGTGCACTTTTTGCTCTCGATGATATACCATTTGATTCTCTAGCATTTTCTTCAATCATTGTCACCTTAAGGATGGTATGCCTCCCTCCCTCATGTCTCCCTGCCTGTTCCACATTTGCTCTGGTCGTCTATAGGGTTTACACTAAACGCTTTAAACGTGTCTACTATTTGTCACAGTATACTGAAGATGTGAAGTCTGGAAGCATCAAATTTCACTATTGCACTATAAATAAAAGGTAAGTCATCCCTTTGTGTAGTAACTGATCATTGTCATCGTTCATAATTTTGATGGCTTTTACAACTTAGGAAGTTTATGAATCTTGCTCTAGTTTCCTATGCGGTCTGTTGATGTCTCACTGCAAATTTTCTGCAGCACTCGCCTATAAGTTAATCTTGCAGCATGTTCAAGTTTAAGAATCCTGCTCTAGTTTCCTATATTGTCTAACTTGTGTTATGCAACTTGGTTTACAGGTTAGGAGCCAGCCCTTCAGATCTTCGGAGTTTCGATATTGATAACCATATTGCTGTGTGAGGTTGAAAAGTTCTAAACCTTTTTGCGATTGAGGGGAATGGTTTTGGCATACAACAGGCACAAGGCAACACAGTGAAAACATTGCCATCAGATCGGGCAGTCTTGTCTGTTGAACCCCCATTGGAGCCTTGTTTGGTGCTTCCCTGCAGATTGGAACAAAATTAAAGTAGGTGCTGGAACTGTAAATGATTCAGTATGGTAAAGCCTGGTTTAACCTTTTTAGGAGATTCTGCATTTGGATCTCGTGGGATGACTGAATTGTATCGTAGTGCAGTAAATCTTGGGTGTAGGACTGAGCTATCCTGCATGCCATGGTTGTGGCGCTTCTTCAGTGACCACATGCTGTAATCTGGTTACAATTGAATCCTGTGAGCTCTTCAACCATTTCAGTTGTAAAGCTTGTGTTGCATCATCTTTTATCTTCAGATCGAACAGAGTGCTGAATACATGTGCAGCCTTGGCCGTTCATGATTATTTGCACTCTCCAAACAGCAGAAAGTATAGTTCGTCTTGTTTAGTTATGAATATTTGCACCCTCTACTTTTGAGCCCTTGATTATGAATATGGCATGTCAATCTTCGTTTTTTTTTTTCCCTTTTGAGAATATATAGTTATATGTCGATCTTGCGCTGACAATCTGTGCAAATTTTTAGATATTCGTTGTTAGTTTGACCTAGAACAAATCTGGATGGTTTTATTAAGCATTGTACACGTGCAGCCAATTTAGCCGGCTCTGGGAGAATGAGTGAGACCATGGCTTTGAGTCACTGCAGTTTATTCAGGTCACCACCGAGCCTGCAGAATTGGGATAACGGGATTGCCGGCTGGGCTGGATGGATCCCGCTTTATCAAGCACATTCGATTCGAACAAGCAGGCGAGGAACTTATCCGCGAGGTCCCGGACCACAAGCGCGATGAGTGTCCCGCATGACGGCGCTTATCACCTTGGGAATATGACCACTTTGTGTCCTTTCTTTTCACTAACAATAATACTCGAGCATCAGGCTCCCGGTTGTGTTACCATCTGGAATCTCCAACTTGGTGCCATCTGGAATCTCCAACTTGGTGCCATCTGGAATCTCCAACTTGGTGATAGGGACAGTACCTCCACTTCTTAGGTGCCTCAGCCTCTACGAATTGGGCAAGAAGAGATAGAGGTAGCAACCGACTCGTCCCCGTACACCGATACGTACTCGGAACCGCAGCAGAGGCGTCGAAACCTTATTAATATCCGACCGGACCTGCGCCACCCCAAAACAAATCCAAACCCGCCGGTCGATCGCTCGCTCGCTCGCCACGCCATGCCGGATCCCGTAGCATCCGCCTCCCGATTCTCCGGCTTTCCATCGTGGGTTCTCCTCGAGCCGTTTGCATCTTTCGGCGAATGGAGGAACCACACCACAGCTACAAGCCTGACAAGCACTAAACGCCCCGTGGAGGTGTCTTTTGAGCTCGTCGACCCGCCACGAGTCTCCCGCTGGTTCGTCCGCTGGGTTGGTCCCAAGAAGAAGCAGAAGCGCGGCTTCTACGGGAAGCCGTCCATCGTCAACTCCTCCGGCTCGTTCGTGCTCATGCGGATGGCCTTCTATCACCGCGACCATGGCCGCACCCTGGATTACTTCGTCTACAGGGCCGACGGGCCCGGCGGCAAGCCGCCGTCGCTCGACCTAATCCCAGGGCCATGTCCGACGGTTGACTTCCCCAAACGTGTTGGCATCCTGCCCACAGACGACGACGGCGGCGGCGGGCACTACTCCGTCATCTTCCCTGTCCCGCAAGTTTGGTATGACGCCATGTACAAGATCAAGGTGTTCTCGTCTGCCGACCAGTCGTGGAGCACCAAATTCCCCAGTATCTGCCCAGGAACGACCTTTCATGAGGCGGTAGTGCATCATCCTGACAAGGCTATTGCCGTCCGACGAAGCTCTATGGCATGGATTGATCCACGGCAGGGTGTTCTTCTGTGCGACGGACTCGATGAGGACAAGCCACTGCTGCGGCTGATCGACTGGCCCGTTCCGCTGCCTTGTCGTAGGAACGCAATGGATTTTCTGTACTCCCCGCCTGATGAAAGATGGGATGCTACATTGAGCGATGGCACGATCAGATTTGTCAAGGCAAAGTTCCATTACAGTGGTTGCCGCCACTGTGACGTTCCCATTGGTTGGACAGCCACTATGTGGAAGAGGAGGTGCAGTTTAAAGGAGGAATGGGAATGGGAGATGTGTTTTGAGGTTGACATTGCTGAAATCTTGACCAACCATTCAACTTCTTCTGGTTTACTTCGAAAGGTTTGGGACACTAAATCGAACAAGCTAGACTTGAACAAGGTGACCAGTGCAGTGCCTATACTAAGCTTGACCAACGAGGATAGAGTTTACTTCGCGAATTATCTTTACTCCAATGAAGCATTGTTGATTGCTGTTAACGTGAGAGAGAATAAGCTGGAAGCTGTTGAACATACCTCTCTTGAGAGGCTCTGCTCCCCATGTTCCTTCTCCAGACCTTTTAGAAGTTGACAGTTCTCTGGAGGACAAGGTGGTTGCAGCAGATTGTGGCATCTTGCATTTTTGTGTCGTGCGTTTTGGGATGTTACAAATCGAAATTCGAGCTAGGTTCAGTTATTATGTAAACTGACTTACATAGATTGTGGCATCTTGCGCTTTTTGTTGTTTTACTCGTGCTGCATTTTGAAAAGGGAAAAGCCACGGTAGAAGGGAAAATCGATCCCACAACTACAACACATATATCTCCTCTCTCTCTATGATAGCAATGTCTCACTCCACGTTTAGTGTTTAGTGTTTAGAGTTAGGATTTAGTGCTTAGGATATACTCCGTATGTGTTGCCACACATAGTTATGAGAAGACTTGTTGTGTTGTATACTTGTATCGATGAAGTAAGGTTCATCAGAAATCAAGCGAGAAGCCCAGTTACCTTACGACCGAGTGAAAACGTTGACAAGACACTACAAGCAATTTGGCCTTCTACGACAAATTTCATATGACAAATCAGTTTTTAATCACAAAAATGATGCATTTGTGACAATTTTTCAATGCATGACAAGCGTTTGTGACTAAAATGTGTTTTAGTCATAAACAACTATCACCATGTGCCCTTCCTTCCCTCTGTGACAATAAATCATGACCAAAGTGATCGAAATGATTGTCATAAATTAAACACCGTACTCTTATTTTTTAAAAAAACACCTTGTCACGGCCACTTGGATTGGTCGGACCCACTACATATGTAATGACAAAGTATTATTTTTGGAAGCAAGTTCAAAACTCTGTTTTCAAAATTTACTGTTAACTTTTAGTTTAGCAAAATGTTCAAAAGGATTCCCAAAACTTGTTTGGCTTGGAAAAAGATTTAGTTTGTGCTTCAAATAATGTTTTTTGACTTGTCAAATTACTTTTTTTTAAAAAAAAAAGGGGAATTTCATTTGTAGGACACTGTGAAAGCGCTGTATTTTCTTTGGAACACACCGCAAAACGCACTCGTTTGCGAAGTACCATTACAATTTCAAGGCCATTTGCCACAACACACGCGCGTCCATTATTTTAATCATTTCTCAGGTTTTGAGGAGAGAGAAGGCGAGAGAAATGTCTTTTTTTGCCCCTCTTCTTTAGCCTCCGCCCGTTCTTGAATATTTGCTGTGACACACTGCCGCCGTCGATTTAGTTGTTCGTCCACCCGCAAGATCCGACTTGCTAGTCGATTGACATGCAGCGAGCGAGCAGTCGGGCGGCGCGAACCAGCGAGCGGTGACTGGGTGGCGTGCGCGGCGGCCGAGCACTCGATTGACACGCAGCAACATAGGATTCGGGTTGCATGCATGCCCCATCACCCAGCACCAGTACACTGCCATGCATGACGCCACGCACGGTCGCACCAGGTCATGCTTGCTGTGCTGGCATCTACTAACCGACGACGGCTGTCTATCGACCCACAGCAGGGCATGCAGCAGCTAGTGGCACCTTACTCGGCCGCCGCGCACGCCACCCAGTCGCCGCTGGTTCGCGCCGCCGGACTGCTCGCTCGCCGGTTGCGGCTCGCTAGCTGGCCACTGCATTCACCGGCTCCACTCACCTCTACCGCGCTCGCTGGCCCCACGCTCGCCGGCCACCGCAGTAGCCAAATCGCGCCGCCACGGGAGCCTGCTCGTGTATCACAAGGCTGGGTCCAGGGGAGCACCGAGCAGCGGCGGCCGTTCCCGGGCACCCACTCGCGCGCCCTGCCGGTGCCGCGCTCGCGCGACCAGGCGTTGGCCGATGAACGTCGCGCCCGCGCAAGGGCCCCGCGCGCGGGTACAAGGGGCGGCCAGGCAGTGCCTCGCGCTCGCGGCCAGCTTGGCCGGCCGAGCATGGTCCTTCACGTGCGTCCATGAGTTGGGGCGACGGCGGCCCGCGCGCCTCGCTTGCTTGACTAGCAAGTCGGATCTCGCGTGTGGACGAACAACTAAATCGACGGCGGCAATGTGTCACAGCAAATAATGAAGAACGGGCAGAGGTTGAAGAAGAGGGCAAAGAAGACATTTCTCTCGCCTTCTCTCCTCAAAACTGAAAAATGATTAAAATAATAGGTGCGGTGTGTTGTGGCAAATGACCTTGAAATTATAATGGTACTCGGCAAACGAGTGCTTTGCGGTGTGTTCCAAAGAAAAATACGCACATTTCACAAAGGCCCCCGCAGCGAAATTCCCTTAAAAAAAATACTCCCTCCATCCAAATTATAAGTCGTTTTTGACTTTTTTTTGGCTCCAAGTTTGACCATTCGCCTTATTCAAAAAATTTACGTAAAGAAATATTGTCAAATTCAAGTCATTCTTTAAGAACTTATATTAATAAAGAAAGCCATGGCAAAAAAGTGATATTTTTGCACAAATTTTTGAATAAGACGCAGTAGTCAAACTTGTTGTCAAAAAGTCAAACGACTTATATATTTTGGGATGGAGGAGTAGAAACTAATCTCTCCCTCTCGCCATTTCTGGTGGGCGGTCTGCAGTTCCAATCGAGCGCCACCCCTTAAAAAAAAAAAGTAATGAAAACATTGCAAAAACAAAACATGAAAATAAAACCAAAACAGGAGTTTTTTTTTTTAACAAGAACCAAAACAGGAGTTAAACTCATGCCATGTCGTGGCGTGGCCGTGGCTGGGCTCGAGAGTAGAGTAGAGGTAGCAACCGACTCGTCCCCGTCCACCGATACCTACTCGGAACCGCAGCAGAGACGTCAGCAGCAACATGTCTAAACCCCTCGACCTGCGCCACCCCAAAACAAATCCAAACCCAGACCGACCGTCTCGTCGACCCGCCGTCCGCTCGCCATGCCGGATCCGGTAGCAGCTGCCTCACAATTAGCCAGTTTTCCTGCGTGGGTTCTCCTCGAGCCGTTTGCATCTTTCGGCGAATGGAGGAACCACACCACACAGCTACAAGCCTGACGAGCCTCAAGCGCCCCCCGTAGAGGTGTCTTTCGAGCTCGTCGACCCGCCAGGAGTCTCCCGTTGGTTCGTCCGCTGGGTTGGTCCCAAGAAGAAGCAGAAGCGCGGCTTCTATGGGAAGCCGTCCATCGTCAACTCCTCCGGCTCGTTCGTGGTGATGCGCATGGCCTTCTATCATCGCGACGATGGCCGCACCTTGGATTACTTCGTCTACAAGGCCGGGCCTGGTACGCCGTCGCTCGACCTAATCCCAGGGCCATGTCCGAGGGTTAATTTGCCCAAACTTGTTGGCATCCTGCCCAGTGACGACGGCGGGCACTACTCTGTCATCTTCCCTCTCCCACAATATAGGCACAACCCCATGTATAAGATCCGGGTGTTCTCGTCGGTGGAGCAGTCGTGGAGCACCAAACTCGCCAGTATGTGCTCTGACTCAGAAACAACCTATCATGAGGCGGCAGTGCATCATCCTAGCAAGGCTACCGCCGTTGGACGAGGCTCTCTGGCATGGATTGATCTATGGCAGGGTGTTCTTGTGTGCGACGGACTCGATGAGGACAACCCAGTGCTGCGGCTGATCAAATGGCCTGTTCCGCTGCCTAGTCGCGACGCAATGGGTTTCTACTCTGCTGATTCAAATTGGGATGCTGCATTGAGCGATGGCACAATCAGATTTGTCAAGATGAACTTTCACTACAGTGGTTGTTGCCACTCCATTCCCATTGGTTGGACAGCCACTATGTGGAAGAGGAGGTGCCCTTTAAACAAGGAAGGGGAATGGGAGATGTGTTTTGAGGTTGACATTGCTGAAATCTTGACCAACCATTCAACTTCTTCTGGTTTACTCCGAAAGGTTTGGGACACGAAATCGAACAAGCTAGACTTGAACAAGGTGACCAGTGCAGTGCCTATACTAAGCTTGACCAACGAGGATAGAGTTTACTTCGCCATTAGTCTTTACTCCAATAATGAAGCACTGTTGATTGCTGTTAATGTGAGAAAGAAGAAGCTGGAAGCTGTTGAACAGACCTCTTTTGAGTGGCTCTGCTCCCCATGTTCCTTCTCTTGATATATCTTCACAACTATGTTTTGCAACGCAATATATCTGCAATATATACTTTGCTTCGCAACTATGTTTTGCAACACAACGTATCTTCTCCCGTACGCGGTGCTCGACGAGGTTCTCGCCGCGGTCGCCCCGGGCGTCGGTGACCACTCCGTCGCTCTTTTTAGTCGCCTCACATAGTTTCCTTACTAGCCACACCACCCTAAGCGCCACCGTTGCAGCCGGTGATTTGTGTTAGTGTGCCCCGCCTCGCGTGTTCCCGTACACCTCGCTAGGGCACTCATGAGGATGTAAAAACTCCTTTTCCTCTTAATGCAGAACGGGCTAAAGTGTCCGGTTTCGGAAAAAAAATGGCAGGGTCTCACCTTATTTTGGGGTTTAGGGTCTAGTGTTAGGGTTTAGGATATGTGTTGCCGCATGTAGTTGTGAGTACCTTTTGCGCGGTATTTATGAAGGAGGGTTCATCAGAAATCAAAGCCCGAGACATGGGAGCCGCCCAGTTACCTGACTTGAAAACGTTGACAGGAGTTCCGGAGAAAACAAGCGGTCGTGGATGCCGGTTATTTACTGCCACTCCGTGCACTGATGCCGTTTTATCAAGATATTGTATCAGTTGACAACTCTTTGTGTAGTAATCTGTGCAATCAAAGTGGGTTTGATATATAATCTACTATCATACATTTTGAATCAGTGCAATTTTGATGCTTAGATTCAGCTAGTGTGTGTGGACTGAATAGGACTGGAATCTTGTACCGATTAAGCTCAGTGCAGCCTGCAGGTAATTTTGCACCAACTAAAAAGAAGCAAAGTGAGTGAAATTGACGAAACAATTTATGTTCATGAGATAGCGTGCCTGACATACGGCAACAAATATGCTTCTGAAGCTCATCGAACGAACTCTTTATTTCACATGTTACAGGAAAGCATAGTGGAACCGCCGGCAGGTACAGTTCATCCCGGATGGATCCCGCTTTATCCAGCAGATTCGATTCGAACAAGCAGGCGAGGAACCTATCTTCAAGGTCCCGTACCAGCGCCATTCGCGCAAGTGTCCCACATGACGGCGTTGCCATGGGAATATGGCCACTTTGTGCCCATAACAATATTCTCGAGCACCATGCATGTACCACTTACAAGAGAATTCCCGGTAACACATCATCACGCAGCACGGACCTCCCGGACTACCGGTAAGACACCATACAGCAAAGCTATGGTAGTATGGTTTCAGCAAAATATACGTCCCTGGCACACCAAAAACAGAAGTACAGACGCACCAAAGAAGATTACAATTATTCTCTAGCGGGCTCACAGGACCCTAACAGCGGAAGCCGAATGCACATGAAAATTACAAAAGATAGAGCTCAGCGGGAGTAATTAGGGTTGGCAGCTCCTGTGACATGTCCTTGGGGAAAAATGGTGACGGCAAGCATCGCTTAAAGATCCTCAGGGCCATTGACATCCTGGAGCGAGCAGAAACCATGTGTCAAGCGCGCACTAAAAGCACAGCAGTTGGGAATGTCATATCGATGAGATGTTGCATATACCTTGTTCTCAAGTACAACTCCATCGGGGATCTCCAACTTTACACCAGACTTGGCGGTGATAGTCACCTTGCCCTAGAGATAGCACCAACAATATGAATCAGGCACTATTACACAGATGCAACAGATGCAACAACTCAATGAGGAGGCAGTATGAAGTGGAATGAGCTGATACAAGACCAGTTCAGACAGACAGCTGACAAAATTTGCACCAGGTATTCATGTAAATACAACGTCATACAGTACCTAAGCAGCACATATGGCAACAAAGGAGAAAGAAGAACCACCCAATCACAAAGTTACCTTGAGTGCAATTCCAGAGCCAAACCAGACATCACCAGAAACCTTCAAGCTGTCAAGATCGACGATGCTGGGGATGGACTTGAACCGAGCAAGGAAATTGGCAACCTGTATTCGGGGGGAATATTTCATCAGTGCTTGTTGATCAATGATTTGACCAGTTGAAAGGAGTGGCAGTTTTTACTGATCAGTGGTTTCATCAGCATTTCCACTATAGTAATTAATATAAATGGCAGGTCCTGCCAGTTTACATTAAAAAAAAAATGGTTTCATCAACACATAACTTTGTGAAGGTACATTCTCAATGCTACTGATGGAAATCTATTTTTAAAGATATCTTCATTATTGAGAGAAACTGTTTTACCTTCTTGAACTCAGGTCCAAGCTCAATCGAAGGGTTAGCTGGATTCGCTCTGGCTGGGTTGCGGATGACAAAGCCATCAACCAAGGTGTAAAGATCAGACTGTGGAAAGAAAAATGAGCTTAGAACCAGGCTTAATATAGTATGAAACTAAACATCGAGATGCATCCAAAAATACCTGAACAAGCAACAAATCAGATGTAGCCTTCACTGGGAGAAACCTTGAGCGGGAACATTAATTCCAATCGCTTTGTCGAAGAACTAGTTAAAGGTAACAAAAGCATTAGAGCAGGAATATAAGGCAAAAAAATGGAACCAAAATGAGTAATGGAACAGGGAGTTGTTTGCATACCGAATAGCTGCACCAGCTGCAGTTTCGAGTTGAAGAACTTTCACACCATCAACTTCCTGTAAATGACAACTTCTTAGTTCTTAGTATAAGAATCCAACATTTGTAGTAGCACTCAACAAAAGAATCTGATTGATGCACTAAAATATAAATGTTATGCAAATGGATATCATAAAAGATTCAGATAGGTGACATACCTTGGGGTTTGGAATGATTTCCATCTTAAGTGCTTCAGCCTCTACAAGTCTCTTGATAGCTTTAAGGTTCACCCACCTGTTGGGCAAGAACTGTTAGATAAAGATAGACTTTTCCCCCTTAAAAAGGAAGATAGGCCAGGTTTCTTACAAGTTGTTAGTGTTGAATATCTTAAACTTCTCGATTGATTTAAATTCATCCACCTGGTACAGATACAAGCAAAATAGAAGGTCATGTTAGCTCTTACTACAAAAGGCTGATGAAATCATGGAACAGATTATGAAACTTAAGTAATGCAGAAACAGCTACATACATGCTCATCAGGTACTTGGGCAATCTCCAGAAGCTGCATAATTATCATAAAATGAATCAGTATCATCTCATGCTAGAATCCCAGAATGAACAGGAAATAAACATAATTGACTGTCATAAATACAAAGTTCTAACTTCGAGTATATTAAAGGCTCAAAACCTCTTTTTTGATGCTGAAGTGTGCAGAGGAATTATTCAAGTTGAGCAACAGACAAGTGTACCTGAACTCTTCCTTCGTAAGAGATAAGAGTACCACCCTTAACATCAGCCAGCGTCTTTGGAGTAACCTAGAATAAAAAAACAGTTCTTGAGTTTTATGTTGCACAAACTCAACAGCAGTATAAACAAGACATTCTTGCATACCTCCATGCAATACTCATTCTGGTTACTGATCAGATGGTCTAGGATCTCTGTGCTGATTAAGGATACAATTTTCAATTCAATGCACAAAGCAATATTAAGCATTAGAGCAGGAAAAAAAAGTATGCAAATTTGATCATCCTATTTGGATACTGATGTCAACTATAGCACCCAAGTTGTCTGAGTTTGCAAACGAAGACGTACTCTTGCCCTGAAATAGGATTGGAAAACAGATTAGCAAAGCAACAAGATAAATGCTCAGTTAAAGCTATCAGCTTAACTATTGTGGTATCATTTGTTAGTCCATAAAAAGGTTCTGGAAGTTGCATAACTATTTCAGTTTATATTTCTCAGGAAGAAAAGAGAGACAGCCTCAATATTCAATTGCCTCAGAAACAAGCTTGCCTTTTATTTTGACCAAAACTTGCATTCTCTTTATATAGAAAGCATTGAAGGGCCTCTCAAACAGTGACATATGATTTACGAATAACACAAAACAATAGTTCATTGTAAAGGAATATATAACTTATTTTCCTTTCATGAAGTAACACAACAAACAACAATAGTTCATTGTAAAGGGATATATAATTTATTTTCCTCAAATGAAGTAATCCTTCGCAATGAAGACTACAGCAATTAATATTTGAGTGCAATCTAAACATAAAATGATTAATATCTGGAAACCATAAGAGTACAATGCTTGCCAACTACAGAGAATCTTAATGTGATTTTTTTTGCGAGGAATCTTAATGAGATTTTTGTTTACCTGAGCCAATAATAGGTCAAGCTTTCCACTGTTATTCAAAGCGGGGAACACATCACCATGGCCTGGAGGGTACCTTTCACATAAAAATCACAATAATCAGATGGGGGTTCAGTTTATGGAGATACACTATAAATGAAGTATGGTTCAAACTATTTTTTTTAACATAATATGGTTCAAACTATATCTAAAAGCCTTCACCATAAATAATCCAACAAGCAAGGTGAGATTCCATTGGGAACAGTCATTTTTAGAATATTTTGACTTTTATAATAGCCCAAGAGATAAAACTAACCAGCCATCCTTCCCAGATTTCCCTTTGCTTGAAGCGGTAAGAAGTCCTCGGTAACAATGCGAGGATACTGGCTCTGTAGAAGACAATACAAAATTTTCAGCCAACATTGCTTGCCACTCCAAAATGCCATATAATAATTAAAATATAAGTGTAGTTGAAGTATAACAAAAACAGGCCACAAACCTGCATCAAAGTATGAATTTCAATGTTGGAGTTGGAATACTTCTCAACAATCTTCAGGGAAGAAAGTGGCAAACATGTTAGTACAAGTCTAAGAAAAGTCTAAGAACTCATAATTTAATGAAAACAAACGCACGTTAGTACAGGTCTAACAACTCGTCAATTTAATGAAGAAAAAAAAAAAGGGAAAGGAACCTTCTGTGTATCATCATGGGTGTTGAAAGAGTTCATCAGAAGTAAAGGGACACTGCATCCATACTTCTTGTTCAGGGACTGCAGAGATATGTAAACTAATAAGGCATAGACCGATACTGCCATATCCAAACAGTAAGAAAAGATGTTCAGGTTAATGAAGAATACCTCAATTTGAATCACAATAAGGTCAAGGAATGTGAACCCATTGCGGACTTCAATGACAGACCTGCAATCCATAGGAATCTTAGTTGTGGTAACTGTTCAAAGATGAAGAGCCATACGTGCATAACATCTCAAGGATCACGCATAGCATCAAAAAATAACTAAATATTTGATTAAAAATGTTTCAGCTGACTAAATGCGGCTAATACCTATCAAAGTTGTCTCACTAGATTGAATGAACCATGATATGCCTGGAAGCCTTATGTTGCGTAATTAACCAAAAATTCGATTACAAATGTGCCAGCATGTCTATGTACTACTAGTTGAGGCATTAAGAACACTCCAAAAAAAGTAATACAGGCAACTGCAGGCCACATTAGGAGTTGAGCAGATAAAGAATTTGATCACCTCCTCACATCAAGCAACATATGCACACAGTGACTCATCAATTCACACATTTTGATGAATAAAAGGAAGTTTAAACCTATTGGAATCCCAACATAGTGAAAAGGATCAACAGTATGAGCATTTGAAAGTGACAACTAAAGTATTCCATTTCCATATTCTTCCAGACCACAGACATTGAAAGCTCCACTGGTGGGCCAATAAAAACAACACTAATAGGACAGGTCATACTATAACAATGATAGGGTACAATATGACATTTGAGCATGGACACCAAAATCCAAAGAACAACGCAATTGCAGTACTTGTTTAATCATTTGCGTCCATTAGAAAAAGAACCCTTGCACCAAGTACAAAACTATCGACCAGGAAACTAACGAACAAAAGTAAATAACCCAAACAGACAGCTTGAAAAATAAATGTTATATATTATTAGTGATTAGTGATCTACCAAAAACCATGCGCAGGAAGATCAACATCTAGTCTTCAGTGTGTTTTTTTTAGAATCTAGTCTTCAATGTTGCTAAGATCATGTACGTACGGAACAAATACACAATCCACATATTCAAATGGTAGCTAAAGAATTTCTAGTCCCTTCATAATTCAAATGAAGCTATATACATGATCCAACATTTGAGAGCTGGTAAAATTCAGCTGAGCAGTAGTGGAGAGGGATGGAGGTGCACTCACTTGGGGCCAGTGCAGCCCATGGTCGTCCCTGAGCCCTCCGTTAAGCTTGAGCACAACGAGCTTGTCCAGCAGCTTCTTCGTCTCCTCGAGATCTACGTCACAGACACGAACGATCCAATCAGCGTTCAGACGCAGTGCGTAAAAAGACCCCCGATCGGATCCACACACAACCACCACCACACTACATTTACTTTAGTAACTAAAGATCAAATCGGAACGGGCGGGCGATCATACCTTCCGGAGGCGACGCGAGAGTATCGTATGGCACCACCACCTCATCGGTCGGAGTCTGGATCTTACTCCACTCGATCTGCTCCGCCTCCCACTGCAAAACGCGACAGCAGCACACATAACTCGACTGAGGAGTCGATGCGCACAAAGCAATCATACGGAGCAAGCGAACCTGCGGGATCTATCTACTTACCTGAGGTAGCGTGACACGAGGCTGATGAACCCGGCCTTCTCGTTCTCGCTGCGCAGAAAACCCACTCAGAAATCAGCAAAAAAAAAAAAAAGAAGAAGAAGAAGGAAGTGAGGCGAAGCGATCGAGCGGGCGGCGAGATCTAAACTGCTAGTGCAGAGTGGGAGTGGGAGGGGAACTCACCTGATCTGGTCGAGCTTGGCGACCTCGGCGCGAAGCTTGTCGAGCTTCTCGTCGACCGGCACCGCGGCGGGAGCAGTAGCGGCGGCCATCGTCGTCGGGGTTCGTGAGCCTTCTCCTTGTTTGGAAAGGAAAGGACGGGAGGAGATGTCAGACGAGAGGAGGGAGTGCGAGCGCCGGAAAGGGGTGGTGGTGGTGTGGTGACTCGTAGCGAGCGCGGGTTTTCCGTTTCTTTATAGCGGCCGCGCGGTTTCCGTCAGGCGCCGTGACGGAATGTGCGGCGGAGGTGCCGGATGCGCCGCGCGTCGTGACGGCGTCTGCCACGTGGCGTGATGGGGAAGGGTCCGGCCCTGTGGACCTCGGGGGTGCCGTCGTGTCGAAGCTCCGTTTGGCACGGGCCCCGCGTGATCCGTCGGCGCCGCGAACAGGATCACCGGGGATGGCGCGGCGCCGGGCGATGATGAGCTGGCCGTGCCGTCGGTTTCGTCGCGTGGGCTGGACGCGGACGGACGCACGGCGTGTCATACTGGCATTAGGCTCCGCCGCGCGAGCTTAGCAAACCCGTCTCTTTCGGAAGCTAATACCATCATGATTATGTTATCTTTTTCTTAATGCTGTCAAAATGGAGATGTGCAAGTAAAATTGGACTCTGTTACCTGAATTATCGTGGGCGCCGTAGTTTGTTAACTGAATTACTACTAGCAGCTCTAGTAATGCAGTCTTGCTAAAAGAAAAATGCACTTGTGCTGCACCTGCATCTACGTACGGGTGGTACAGGTCGTGCCGCGATCGACCACGTTTCAGGTTCCAGCCATACATCACGGTGCGATTAGGTGTCAACGTGCGCGTCTAACATACTAATAATTGCACAGTGTGGTTGCAGAAAGGTGCATGTTTCACCAAACTGATGTTCCATTCAAATCTAATGAATATCATTATTTTTATCCTGTATGTGTCGGTGCACGCAAAGACTCTGGTGCGTACCCTTCAGTTTTCAAACACGAAAAATAAAGGTGAGTGGTGCAGAAGCAAGTTTGTTGCTGTTGCCGCTGCAACAAAAATACGGTAGCGCATGATGCATCAGAAAAGGGCCCTTAATTAATTTTAATGGTGTAGCGTTGGTTACTCTCACCTTGACGATTTGCCTATTCGTATCTGGCACGCACCGACATACAGATACTACAGGACCACCGACCGCAAGGGCATGAAAACCAAGCCGAGAACGAGAAGCCCTTCATCAGTGATGAAGCACACTCACCTATATCTTGTGCGCACGTTGGATCTCCACCCCTGGAAGCACCCGTGCACGGTGCTCTGTTCTTGGCCAGCATCGCTCTAATGACCCGCCGAGCCCGATGCTGCTCCTGTTGTCTCCTGGAGCTCCTGCCCCTTGCGCCCAGCTGAGTCACAATTGACTGATCTGAGCCTGTTGAACAAGGCGAGCAGAGGTGAGACCTTTCGGTGCTTCTACGGACGGGGTCGGGGACACCCAAATAAGCTGCCGAACAGATCATCTCACGCTGCTGCATGCGATCGCACGGTTCTTGCATTACCTCGTGCCAACGTTGCCAGGCGAAATAAATTCCAAAAACAAATCAAGAAAATAGCATGCGTACAGACTTGCTGAATGCTGAGCAAGCTTTGGTCGTCTTTTGCATCTCGCCCTGTGCTTGATGCTTCTACACAACTGCAGCAGCAATTCAGGCATCAGGCATGGGACTTTGTCTTTACCTCTTTGGGATAGGATGGGACAAGCAACAGCCGCACTTGTGTGGGTGTTGAGATAGTGGAATGAATGGGGATCATGCTTAAAAGTGAACTTTTTGTGATCCTAACGTGTAAACTGCATTCTGTGGGAGTGTTTGGTACTACATTTCAGAGTTGGGTATGGAACTTGTCCCATAATCCTTTATGCATTCAGCTAATTTAGATATGAAGTGCAACAACTGAAAGATTCATTGGGACGAAAAGAGATCGGCATGTTTTCCTACGCCACTTGTGCTGGACTCAAGACGAATTACTGGCTCCTTTCAGCGCCTAATGATCGTTGTTAGTGTCTTGAATGCCTGTTCGTGTGGTCATGGCACGCGCTGTACGTGTTTCCAAGGAGACGTGCAAGTAAAATCCATTTTGGTTTTGCTGTGTTTACTGGCTTTCCCGTGTCTGATTGGCAACATCTGTTTGATGACCCATGGATGCTTTTACATGAGCTTCTGATCAGATGCAACCACATCAAAACAGTGGTGGAGCTAGCGTGACACTGAAACAGGGGAGGAGGGCAGCCGGCCAAGCCATTGTTCACAGCTTTGTCACACCCCGAAATTCCGATTTTGGGATGTGACTTAGAAAACATAAATAACAATAAATGATTTTTTATTTTTCTAAAATTTATTAAATTTAGTTAATTTGTTGACATTCTAGAATAGTGAAAAATATGAGTTTCAAAAACACATATAACTAATTAAATTGTTTTGTTGTATTTTTATGCCTTTGCATAGTGCTTTTGTATGAAAACGAGTTTAAATGTTTTCAAACGCGTATATAGGATTTAATCCAAATCATATCTCCCAAGACCCTTGACCAAGGTTTCCATAACCTAAAAACCATGATCAAATCCTTGGAAACTATACTGCTTGATCATCTTTCAAAAGCTTTGATGGGTTTTCAATCTTTAATCTTCTTACAGACCCTAACTAGCCCCTATCATAACCCGCTCTCGCTTTCTTCTTTTCTCCACATTTTGTATCTTCTAAGTATTTCTGACTAAGTTTTCTCGAAAGACCTAAGTTTATGCTTGATGGCCAATCATTGGATCTCATCCCTCTCATACAGTTTTACCATAACTTTGTTCAGCCAACATCACCCACATGGCATGTACCCAAGTCACACAAATAGATGCCAAGTGGGTTCTCGTGGATTTTTTACAAATTTAGCAGCAAAAGAAATAAAAAGGCAATATGCAACATGCAAGTAGGGAGATGATTTTATTTTCGCGGTGTCAGCATGTAAGCAAGGAGAGGATTTGCCCATCCCTCCCTCGATTTATTATTTTAAGAAGTTGAGGATGGTTTTATGTCAAGTTGCCCAAAATGCCAATCAAATTGCAAAGCTATTTGGAACCACATGTGGGACCACTTTTCTATGTTTTTGACAAATTTAAAAAGACGCAAACTACTGTTTGCAAAACGGTTGATTTGCTCTTATAGCATCTCCAAGGTCTATCTCAAACCTCCTTTCTAAATCATTATTTGGAAAATCATTTGAATATTCTCCATATCTCTTAATCATCGCTGAAAAATCTCTACCCAAATCTTCTCTATAAACCAAAGATAAAGACATTTTTGTATGAATATACAGATTTCTCTCTTCAGAAATAACAAGATCAAATACTTAATTTTTCACCCAAATCCAATTTATAGGAATATGATTTAATTGTATCCCGGTGTGCACTTACATGATACTGACGACCCATTTATGTTGTCTTGGGGTAGATCCTTTTAGTACATAGTTCACTATCTGTGATTGGGTTAAGCTCAGCATATTCATAGGATCATCCCAGCTATCATAAAAAAACTTGTTGACGTTGTGGGAACATTGAGTATGAAAACCACCTTTTCTTTGAATTTAACTATGCTAGGACAGTCTAGTTTGGATCAGCTTAGGCTTAGATCCACTGCAACCACAAGACACGACAAATGTGGTTTTTATCAATTACATGTCTAAGACCGGAGTCTTAATGGTGGGTTTTCATTTTCTACGCTTTCAAGGCCGCCACATCAGTTTTGTAGATTTGAGTGAGAGTGAAAGCGGCTCTCTCAGTGGGGGAGTTTCATTTCCCTTTTTCCAAGAACAAGTTGCAACGGTTAATGTGTGCATGGTATTTGTGATCTTATATGCCATGTACTATGTAGCTATTTGTAAAAATACTCCCTAATACGAAACATAGTCTAAATTTGAAATCATATCTCATGCCCACACCCCATAATATGCTTTATACTCAGTATAAAATAAAATATACTAACTACCTAGAAAGCACTCCGTTTCGGGATGAGCGGAGATTTAAGGGGTGTGTTGGATTTGAAATTGTGACTTTTGGAAAAGTCTGCGTGCGTGAGGCTGTGGAAGAAATGTGTGGAAGCGATGGAAAAGAGCAAAAGATCGTTTAGTTAGAGCCATTGTAATGGTGTAGTTTAAAAGCTGTTTATATATGCAAATGCAAATTACTAATTATTCCCATTCACTTATTGCATGTAAAAATGGTTATTTTAGAATTTTTAAAAATAATCATTTTTGGAAAGACATATTTTTCTAAGTATTTGTTTTTATTTTTATTGTATTTGTTCTAAGTATTTGTTCACTTATTTCTATTGTATTTGTTCTTTTATTTTATACAATGAAAAACGGCCAGAGAGCATCACGTGTTCTCCATGGAACACAACAGGCACGACTCCGCGTCTTGCATTCATCGCAACTTCGGCCTCGTTTAGAGCAAGTCTGCTATATGGCTTTTCGATCTTGCAGTGAGAAAAGGAGATCTTGGTCGACGCGTGCTTGTATATGGCGCCACGTCTTTCTGGTAGGTTGAAAAAATTCTACGTGCGTATATTTCCGCACGCCACTTCCGCGTAGAGGGTTCCCGCGGCGGCCGGGAAAATTTCTATGCGCCAGGTTCAGTTTTTGATCGGGATCGGGGGACATCAGTGCTTGTCTCTTCATTCTGCATGCATCACCATCGATGCATGATGCATAACGTTTCTCTTCTGCGGATCAAGCGCCACCGCCGGTCGGGTGCACACGGAGAGATCGAGCTGGGTCATGTACCCGTGTTCGTGCAGCACCATCTTGCAGCACCGACACCCGCGGCACCATCCCACCGCTCCTGCACGAGCGCCGCCGGCGAAATCATCACCACAGGGCAAACGGCACAGCACCGCAGCAGTTTCATTATTTTCCTCTTTTGATGACAAGCCCCTCTTTGATTTCTTTGTTCGTTGAAGGGAAACGTACATAGTTTGCTTCCCAGCTTTTTGGTATATTCAATCTTTGATTTTTGTCATTCAATTAATTGTATTGTGCCGCGACATAGAAGATTGCTGGACATCAGCGAGGGAAGAACCGCGGCGGCCGGCCCTCGCCGTGTTGTGCCCTGAAGCGGAGAAGAGACCCGCGAGGGAGGGTGACTCCTGCCAACGGCCAGGACAACTAGTGTATCTAGTGGGCCCATATTTAGTTATTGGGGAAATAATTATAGAGATACTTGCATTGGAGATGGGTAATTTTCCCTACACTTATTTGTGAGACCCTAAACTCATTAGTTATTGGGAGAAAGAGTTTAGAGATGCTATCTTGGAATACTCTTAGATGGCTGATTTACAGCCCAAAAGGATTTGACTTTTTAACTCTCTCTCCAATCGCGTACATTAAATGCACGCAAAGAGACGTATGTTCAGGGCGATAAATATAGGTAAAAATAACTAATTACAGCGATTACATTTGTACATCGCGAGGCGAATCTTTTTAAGCCTAGTTATCAGCACGGGTTGGATAATATTCACAGCAGTGAGAAGCAAGCGAAAGTCTTTACCGGGAGTTGGCATGATTACTTGCTAAAAATTTAGCCATCGCGTGGCCTTGGCGTGCGTGGGCGTCTCGCGGATTGGCGATGCGCTTGGACCAGCACGAGCTTGCCGCGGCCCGGACCTAGGGAGGCCGAGGCGGGAGCGACGAGCCGGAGGCCCGGATCTTGCTTGGCTAGCTACGGAGTGCTTCGCGTCGCTTAAAGGGAGGAGGCGGGCCGTGGGAGGCTCTCACGGGCGAGGAAGAAGCCTGCGTGTCGCCCATGTATGTCACCGGACCCCACTCGGGATGAAAGGGCTACGCCTGGCGACGAGACATGGAAAGAGGTCGCGATGGATGCTCAGCTCCGACGAGCCGCGTAGCGCGGCGTGTGGGAGGGAGGCCACTCCGAGGCGAGGCCACACTGCCCAGCGCCGCGAAGGAGCTCATCTGCGGAGTGGTGCGAAACCTGGAGGAGTTGTGCCAGCGCGATGCAGGCACTGCGCCCGGTGAGGGCGGGGAGGAAGGGTCCAGGTGGACCCGGCTGACTGGTGTTCAGGAGGAGGGCCCAGCGGCGGCGAGTGTGGCGAGTCTAGCCCGCGGAAGAGGCGGCTGTGAGGAGGCGAGACCACGAGCATAGAAGCAGGAGAGCGAGAGCGTTGGCCCTACCAGCATGTAGCCCGATGAGCGAGGTGGGGTAAAAATATTTCACCCAAAAGCGGCTAAAGCGAGTGGAAAGGTGCTCGGTTTTATACTAAGTAGCGGCTTTTGGTAAAAAGCGGGAGGTGACTTTTGGGTTGAGCTCTGAGCTTGTGACAAAAGCAAAAGCGATTAAAAGCTATCGGCCGAGGGAGCACACCTTAGGAGTGGAGTCTACATGATTTCAGCATGAAGGTGTACGTGCAGCATTAATTGGGTGACAGCATCGGCACGAGAGCGTCTTTTGCGTGAGATGGGTAGGAGAGAGAAGATGAAAGTTTATGCTAGGTGAAAGCGCTGCGTCGCTGATTTATTTTGCAAAACAATGAAGAAACTTCGCATGGCGAAGCGGCGTTGAGATGCCCATAGTTTCATCATTCACTGATCCGTGCGCATCGACAATGAGTGTTTGTTGTTATTCTCGTTGCCGCAAGGAGTTGGGCTGCAGCGCATACATGCAGGATGCATATGATCCCGAAATGATGTCACGTGACTAATCGCTACAAAGTTTCTTAGCGCAGGAAATTTGAAGAAAGTTGAAGCAGCGCTGTGCGTTACAAGTGTCGCTTCATGCAGAGTTTCATCTCACCTTTTCCCTACGACGCATTTTATTTTGGAAAGCGCGCGGCGCATGCACCACCATGGGAGAGCTGGCGTAGTAGAAGACGGAATCTGCTAGCAAACACTTCTCCTTGCTTCCCCCTATTCTTTCCTTCCTTAATTTCTTGCTTATCCGAACGCATCGTCCATACTTCCCGATGGATGCGCCGCCCGCGCCCAACGTTCGTCCTGGCCCCAGCCGCGCGCACCTCCGTGGCGTCGGCGACGCGGGTCCAGCACTGCGAGATCCCACGGAGCGGGATGAAATGGAAGCCTCTCAGGGCTCTCAACGGCGTTTCGTGCGACACGGAGTACGCGTGCCACCCGGATGAAACCAAAATCCTCTCTCTCCTCATCTCGATGTGTTGCCAGCTCGCGAGATCCGATGATTGGTCGACTGTAATGTAACGATAAATTTGAAGCTCACCGGCGAAATCCTCAGCGCCTGTCGGACCTAATCGTATGTAGTGCGCCATTCTACGTCGTGCCTCACGATTTACAAAACTAGGCTGCGTACTAGTTTTTATTTCGTCATGTGCACGCGAATATTCGATATGATAGTTTTGAAGAGTTTAATGTCTAAGTACATTTTTAAAGGTTTTGATATTATTTTCCTCGTTATATGAGATATTGACAGCAATTAAAGGTTTGCAAAAGTAAAATTTGAGGATGCCAGCTCACAGAAGGAGCACCACCATAAGTGGACATGCGATCCTATTATATTGTGCTAAACCTAAATTTGAAGCGTGAGTGCGTGACCAAACAAGACCGTGCCAAAACAGAACTGAAACAACGCCAAACAGAACTCGGGTCCTTGCTTCTCGGATGCGGAGTACTACCAGCACAAAGTGACACCATACGAACACAAAGTTGAAATCCTCTAGTAAACCTTCGCAGCTTCGTTTGGACTTTGGAGCAAATCTCCGACGTGGCTCCGTCCCTACTGTCTTTTTCACAGGTATACTGGACATATGTACCGTCATATCACTAACGGTCCAAAATTTCGCTAACCGCGAAACTCCCGCCTAACCTCTGCCGGCTAGGAAACATCAGGGCCCACCTGCCATCCACCCACGCAATCTACGGCAGTTCCCTCCTGAAATCCCGTCGACCCCGCCACATCCTCACAAAGAAACACACCCGCCAGATCCGCTCCCCGCCACGTCACTGCGGATCCGCGCACACCTCCTGCGTTCTCCGCCACCCATACCGCAATCCAGCGGCACCAGAGCTCCCATCACGCGGACGTGCCTCCCTTCTGCTCAAAGGCCCCCGCCGGCTAGGTAAAAACCTGCACACGCCTCCACCACCCACATCAGCGTCGGTCTCCTCTTCTTCACACGAGCGCACCCAAGACAGCCACCACCCACTTCTTCGAAGCAGAGGCGGGGCGACCGAGGACCGGCGCGGCGGGAGATGTCGGGCAGCAAGTGCGCGGCGGGCGCTCGGGAAGGGCGCGGCGCGAAGCGTCACCGGAAGGTGCTGCGCGACAGCATCCAGGGCATCACGAGAGCCGGCGATCCGGAGGCTGGCGAGGAGGCGCGGCGTGAAGCGCATCTCCGGCCTGATCTACGAGGAGCATCCGCGGCGCGCTCAAGATCTTCCTCGAGAACGTCATCCGCGACGCCGTCACCACGCTACACGGAGCACGCCCGCCGCAAGACCGTCACCGCCATGGACGTCGTCTACGCCCTCAAGCGCCGGGGCCGCACCCTCTACGGCTTCGGCGGCTAGGAATAGCCGTCAGGGAGCGCGTTGCCTGGCGATGTGTCTCGGATCGGTGAGTGGTACTAGCTTTGTTTTACCTTCCCGTGTTCGTCGTTCGTGCGTAGTGCGTCTGTAGTAACTGGTTGCTTTCTCCTCTTGGTGTCGTTTGTGTGGGTCTGTAAGAACAGCTGTTTCAATGGAATTGATTGGATGGTTAGGTATGAAGATGATCCAGTTTGAATTAGAGTTGATCCTACGTATCGTTCTCTTCTAATTGGGGAGCTCATGGGCTGATATAGCTGGATATGCGACAGAAACACTGCACCATGGATATCTTGCAATTGGTTGTCGATTGTGGAGCTCTGTATTTCTTAAGAGTTCAGTTTGAACTCCTATTCCTGAATTTTCCATTGCTTCATTACAGACCGATTGTTCACCAATTTGAGGAATTTGCGTTTCAAGTTGAGGTTTCAATTCCCTGGAGCGAAGCAATCCGTTAATCCATTTCTATCTTCGCTTTAAAATGTGTTAAATCGTGGTTGAATTCCGGGCAGAGCGCTGGCTTGTCAGCCTTTGTCACTGTATCGAAAGGGGGAGGGGAAGACGGCGGCAGGTCAGAAGTCAGGACTCTACCAATACAGGTCAGGTACGCTTTCCGGACTGCCCCCGTTCAGCAATTTCGTCGAACAGTTGGGACGCGTTATTCTGGTATCGTTGGCACCGACGCGCCCATCCATCCCATTGACCCTGCTGTTCTCCAAGTCAGACTGCGACGCTCCCTTGGGTTTGCTTGGTGTCCAGTTCTGAGGGTCCTCGATTGCGAGTTCCTACGGCACCGGTCTATGGCGTGACGATTAGCAACTACCGGCGGCACTTGCTGGCAGTTGAGATTGGTGTCTCTCGGAGTCTGGGGCTCGGATTTCGCATCGCCTACAGCTCTATCGGTACTGATTTCCCTATCTTACACATCCTTATCACGGCTTTCGTTTCGAGTGATTTATCGATGATGAAAAGGTGCTGATTAGTCTTGTGGGTGGTTGTTCCCTCGTGGGTGCCTTTCGTCGGAGCTCAGGCCAGCTTGTATCCATGGAACTTTTTGTGGATTTATCACACATTCTCTGGCTCTCACTTGTTTCAGAGATTCTTTTGCTGCTTCGAATTGAATGCAACAAGTGTTGATGTTTGCAGTTTGGCTTAAACCTTGGATCACTGAGAGCTTAGCCCACTGGAATTGGTTTCAGTCTCATATAAAACTTTAACTATGCCAACGTCTGTTGGAATACCAAGATAAAAGTGAATGCATCCAGAAACAAGTTTTTGCAGTGATGAATGATGAGATTTCAAAAAGAAATCCAGCATTGAGCAATGGAACTAATAAAGGTATAAAATTAGTCTATGTTACTGTTATATGAAACTAAATTCTGAATTTGCAACAAGGCCATAGAAGACATTAGCTATATATATGCTCTGTAAAATGCAAACATGCGCAGTTTAGCTTATTGAAGCTTTGCTGACCGAGAATCCTGATGCTGCGGTGCTAGTGTAACTATTGTATTCTCCCAGTCTAGTGCTACTCTTTGGAGTAGTACTGATTTGCAACTCTGAAACCCTAGACATTAGCAATGTTTGATTCAGTATCATGCTCATACCACACTTTCTGATCTAAACCAAGAACTCGAGATTCAAAAACCAATTGGTTCTTCCAAGTGTGCCACACTCCGTTTTGAGTTGTGGTGCCACTGTTTACGTTTTTGAAACTTTAGCAGTAGTTCTCCACTTCTGCTATTTCATTAGAGTCGAGTGCTGAGGAATTGCAAAGAAAATGTGTTGTCTAATAAAAAAACAACTATCCTTGGGTCTAGGTATAGATTGCAGGTCTAGGGGATTGACAACTTGGCTGACCTTTACTGTAAAATGTTATAACTGCATATGAAAGGAATATGTAAATTAATAATATGTGTCAAATTAAATTTCAATCTTTTGTACTGTACTCCCCCTATAAGTCACTGTTTAATGACGATACAGGAAGACCTAACCTTGAAGTACCAAAAGTAGGATGTTTTTCTGTTACAGTAGCAAAAGAGAATACTATAACTCTACATGAAGAGTCAGAGCCCCCAAACTTAGTGATCATCCTGCCCAAACTCCAAAGTGAGAACTGAGAAGTGATGTTATCAAACATATACAAAGTCAATGTGCAACTGAGAAGTTTCTAGTTAGATAAAAAGTTAAACAACTGTCTTATCAGTTCCATACTTCCATCACTTTTGTTTTGTTGAACCATAGATCATCAGCTATGAACTGCATCCATGTGTTGTCTTTTACCATGCTCATTTTGAACCAGATGACTGTCCAGCATCCCCGACACTTGTAGACTGTTCTTGTTTTTTTCTTTAGCTTGTGATGAGCTGCACTCGCCTTTGCTTTTTGCTTCTGAAACTCCCCGAGCGCAACATTTTTTTCTTGAAGACACGACACAGTGCATATGAGTCCTGCAAAAATAACAGTACTAATTAACAAGAAATTGACTGCATTTCTGTTTCCTTAACAATTTAGGTAGGTGGGATGATTTTTTGGTTTTTGCACCTATGGAAGGAAGATTTCAGGTTGAACAATTTGGATGAAGAGTTATTGCCATGCAAAAAATTGAATGCTAGTAAGTTGCTTCCTATCCCTCTTACTGAACAATATATGGTTTGTATGTACTGAAACATTATGTAGATTGTACTGCACTATCCTGTTGGGAATTTTTTTACTGAGTTCCGTGCCCACTTTGTTCAAATACTTTCCATGGTTATCATTTCTTTTCTTAAGATATAATATCTAGAGTCAGGAAATCCAGCATCAAGTACAGGTGTACAGCAAGAAATCAACAGTGTAAATACTTTCCATGGTTATCATTGTTGAATAATTTTTGAGCTCAACTCTTCTTTTAGCTCATAAAAATATCTACTAAGAAGTCAGAGTTAATATCTTGCGGCTAAAAAAATTTCTCTTAGAACACAAGCAATCACTCATTCCTCCAAATAGTTACTATGGCACTTGCTTTAGAACTGAATTATAGGTTATCATGAATGATTTTGTTCAACTCTTATCTGTTCATACAAATTTCAATTAATGCCTTTTGTAACAAAAACCTGTATTGCCAGTCTAAATTCAAAATGTGGTCAGTCAGACATTTTTATCGGTTCTGGCTTTTAAGTTTTTCTACTATTAAGTAAAGTAGTTGTGGGACATGGAGAATAAAGTGTAAAGCCACCGACACAACACTGGGTCACACCACACATGTCTAAGCTTTTAAGGTAGCATCCACATGCAACTGACCCAGACTATGTATACTCTGAAGTCTGCACCATGAGGTGATGGCGGCACCTACTAAACCGTGTACAATCATGTGTTATCATTTCACATCCCCGACCAGGAATTGGATGTTAAATTTGTCTTATCAAGAGCACCAGGAAAAAAGTGTAGCATGTATGACCCCATTAGATAACTGGAAAGAAGCTTCTTCTGTACTTTGCAAAGTAACTATGGTCCATGGAAGCAAGGAATACTTTATGGCCACAGAAGGATACAGGGAGAAAAGGGATACGAGCCCTAACTTTGCATGCACTCCATGCATAAACAACGTAGCTTCCT